>JAWQFJ010003189.1:26512-53142 GCA_034096865.1 Theodoxus fluviatilis | reverse complement strand
TCCCTGATGCAGAAAATGAACATTCCGATGAATTCATTGTTTTCATGCGTGCTCGTTGCATATGCCGATGTTGTGGTTTGATTTGAGCTTACTCTATTCTTGTGATTTTCGTACTTAATGGACTTACATAGTCTACAAAGGCTGATAGGCCATAAAACAACATCCATCCATCCATCCATTCACCCACCCACCCATCCTTGTTGGATGTGATTGCTGCTGTGGTTAAAAGCTGTTTGTTTGCCTGTTTTCAGTTTTTCTCAGTAGATTCCTCACTGGCTTTCATGGTGGAATTTTATCAAGTACTTCATTTCATAATACTCACATACTTTCTTGCTCACATAACAAAAAACAACTGAGAAAGGGTTTTCTTGGCATCCACTTCAGTTGAAATATTTGTTTGTACATTTGCACTCTATATTGAACTGCTTGACTACCTAATCTCATGGTTGCTTTTCCCTCTGTGCAGCCGTCCATCCTGCGGAAGCACCGTATGCACATCCCAGCGCCCAAGACACCACTGCCAGGCCATGCCGAGTCCTACAACCCACCAGCAGAGTACCTCTTTGACAAGGAGGAGGTGAGTGGCGGGGATGAGCAGCACAGACCCGGTGCTGAGACTTGGAGTGGCGGGATAGGGAGTCTTGTGATGGGGGAAGTCTACAGCAGGCCAAGGATAGAGAGAAAGGGGAGTGGAGGAACATGGGTGCAAGAGGGTATAGAAATGTGCATTGATATGGCCATAAACATATGCAGTCATGCACAGCTATTTAGGCATACACCCACATGATAGGTGCCTGCACATGTGCACACACACACATACACACACACACACACAAACACATACACACACATACACATGCATACACATGTACACACACACACACACACACACACACACACACACACCAAGGGCCTGCTCCAGTAGCTCAGCCAGGGGCCTGCTCCAGTAGCTCAGCCAGGGGCCTGCTCCAGTAGCTCAGCCAGGGGCCTGCTCCAGTAGCTCAGCCAGGGGCCTGCTCCAGTAGCTCAGCCAGGGGTCTGCTCCAGTAGCTCAGCCAGGGGCCTGCTCCAGTAGCTCAGCCAGGGGTCTGCTCCAGTAGCTCAGCCAGGGCCTGCTCCAGTAGCTCAGCCAGGGGCCTGCTCCAGTAGCTCAGCCAGGGCCTGCTCCAGTAGCTCAGCCAGGGGCCTGCTCCAGTAGCTCTGCCAGGGACCTGCTCCAATAGCTCAGCCAGGGGCCTGCTCCAGTAGCTCAGCCAGGGGCCTGCTCCAGTAGCTCAGCCAGGGGCCTGCTCCAATAGCTCAGCCAGGGGCCTGCTCCAGTAGCTCAGCCAGGGGCCTGCTCCAATAGCTCAGCCAGGGGCCTGCTCCAGTAGCTCAGCCAGGGGCCTGCTCCAGTAGCTCAGCCAGGGGTGCAGTACATGAGCCAAAGAGGTGACTGGGGACAGGGTCAAGTCATTCAGATCCAGCCATGCATTCAGGTTACTTTGGAAGAGAGCCCAACCCACAGGAAACAACTGATCACTACTGCATGCATCTGATAAGGTATACAATATACATGTGATTATGGCAACCGGACCAACCTTTTTTACTCCTGTAGACCCCCTTTTTTATCAGGCTATAAAATAAAAAAATTATGGTAAACAACAAACTGCATGCTGTCCCATCATCCCTGTCCTACGAGCACTCAGGGAATCCATTATTTAAGTTTATATAAGCGTTTTCAGGAAAAGAGAAACTGAAGTTTAATCTTGCCTCTTTTAAAACAAACAGAACATTTTTTAAAGTTTAGGCTGATCTACTAACTCAGTATTTTTCTGCCATGTTACCTTTTTGTTGTTGGCCTGATCAAGCAGACAAGTTTCCACAGGCCCCCACTTAATGTTTCTTGTAAAATCTTATGCACCATGAAATCTTGTCAGAAACCACTCTGGGAATGATGCTAATAAGAATCAATGTGGATTCGTCCACTGTGGAAACAGTTGTCATATCCTCTTTTCCTCTTCCTCTCCCCCTCACCTCTACTTCACCCCCACTCACCCCACCACCTCCCCACTACCCCACCCCTCCCACTCCCCCACCCCTCCCACTCCCCTACCCCCCACCCCTCCCACCACACCCCCAACTCTCTTCTGTCAGATGCTCTACTGCTTGACCGGAGGTTTGGAGCCACAGAGTACAGTTGCCGTAGAGACTGGTCATTTCACTCATGTTCTTCTGCAGGAGGAGAAGTGGGAGGAAAAAGATCCAGAAGACAGAAGGATCAATTTCAAGCCACAGAAATATTCCTCCCTCCGCCTGGTGCCAGCGTTCAAGCGCTTCATCAATGAGCGATTTGAGCGCTGCATTGATCTGTACATGTCCAGCAGACAAACCGTGCAGAAGGTACGTACGGCCTTGCCAACTGTCCGAAGTTGTTTGCTTTTCATGACATGGAAGTACTGTTTTTCAATGATTGTCACCTAGAAGGATAAAATAGTGTTTGTCTGTAGTGACAGATTGCAAACTTAACTAGATTGCATTAATTTTCTGAAAGTTAGAGAATGATATCCTGTGGTTTTCAGCTAATATGACATTTTCCAAATCACTTCAAAGATATTATCATAACAAATCGTTAGTCTCTTCATTCACATCCTTTCCCTGCAATGTGAAAATATGTCTTTGCAAATCATCTGCTATTTTCATAAAGGCAGGTTTGAAAAATTAATGGTTTGAGTAGTTTGAGTAGGGGAGACATGGGTATGAAAATGGTTGACATGTCATTTTCTGGTGTTACTGATTTATGAGCATTTTTTAGTCGTTTCAACCAACAGCACTGAAATTCGAATAGTCTCTCTACTTAAAACATTAATAAAGAAAACATGTAAAAATGCAAATGAAGAACTTTGTCATTCTGAGAATTTCTGTCAATACTGTATGAAATGTGTAGAAGTTGGCAAAAGCAAGTTTTCCTAAGTTTCTTTTTTTCATAATTTTTCCAAAACTACTTTTTGTGAACTTGAAATTAGGCAGAAAATATTTTGAGCATTATACAGATAAGTCAGTTTTCAGAGTGTGTTTTTTATGCATGCAGCAGCATCTTTTCTCATGGGTTTGGGATATTAGCTCCTAGTTCAGCAACTACACACAAAAAAAGTTTTTTTAGAGTATTTTGTTATGTATCATGTATAGTACATAAAATTAGTTCATATCCTTTCCAAATGTATTTGGAAATTCGCCAAAAGAATGTGACAAGTTTTAGATATTAAAATTATAAGTCTAAGGAAGCAAACATTTTAATTTTGCTGTATTTAGTTTTTGAGCTTTTTAAAATATAAATGTAAAAGTATGTGTTATGGCAGCCATTAAAAAAAATTAACTGATGACCTACTTTATTTCCATATCGAACTTTGAAGTTAAAGTGGTTTTTGACTCACATGCGAAGCAAAAGTGAGTCTATGTACTGAGCCGTGTCCTCCGTCCGTCCGGGCGTCCGTCCGTCCGGGCGTCCGGGCGGGCGTCCGTCCGTAAAAAACTTAAACGTTGGATTTTTCTCGGAGACTATTAAGTCTATCAACACCAAATGTGGCATGATGGTGTATGATGACAAGGCCTCAAAAAACATACATAGTGACTTGACCTTGCTTCAAGGTCAAGGTCACAGGAGCCATAAATGTGGTCTCAAAAACAGTCATTTTTCACATTTTCCCAATTTTCTCCCACGTTATTGAGAATGGCGACCTTAGCTACAAGTGGTATATAGGTCAAAGCAAGCCCTATCTTTTGATACCAGTTTGGTTGACCTTGCTTCAAGGTCAAGGTCACAGGAGCTCTTCAAAGTTGGATTGTATACATATTTTGAAGTGACCTTGACCCTGAACTATGGAAGATAACTGTTTCAAACTTAATAATTATGTGGGGCACATGTTATACTTTCATCATGAGACACATTTGTTCACATATCATCAAGGTCAAGGTCACTTTGACCCTTATGAAATGTGACCAAAATGGGGTAGTGAACCACTAAAAGTGACTATATCTCATGGTAGAAAGTGCCAATAAGCACCATTGTGCTTCCTATGTCTTGAATTAACAGCTTTGTGTTGCATGACCTTGGATGACCTTGACCTTGGGTCAAGGTCACGTGTATTTTGGTAGGGAAAATGTGTAAAGCATTTCTTTGTGTATGATGTCATTGGTAGGTTTAATTGTTTGACCTTGACCTTGAAGGTCACCTGAAGGTCAAGGTCATATAAAGGTCAAGGTCAAGCATGTGAGTCGTATGGGCTTTGCCCTTCTTGTTACTTATTATCATGCTTATCTTTGAATGACCTTGCATGAAAGTGTGAAAACTCATTGCAGTAAACAAATCTCTCTTCATTGATACCCATATCTCCCTGCAATTACAAGGCATGACAGTTGCACTCCATTTTATGTTTTTGGTTTGATGTTTTTGTGTCATTTGCCTGATTTAATTTGACTTCTAAGGGGTCAAAGGTGCAAACCAAAAACAAAGTAGAACTAGAGAGCGCTTTGAGCGTGCAACGTCTGCCAAGGAAGCCACAATTTCTCTTCCGCGGTCTGTATAATCCAGGCAGGATGATCTGCTAGCCAAGCCTGATGCTCTGTAGTTAGGATCTTGTTAGCGCCTGCTAGCGACCTGTGAGTGTGGTATGCAAACACTGGCATAATCAGTAATGTGCCTGAATGTATTGATGAACATCAATTGATGCATCTGTTGGTTAAATGTTTAGACGTGCCATCTAAAGTTGTGATGTCCATGGGATCTTCCCAGTATCCCTGTTGTATATTCTACAATAATTTGATGTCATCAACTTTGTGGTGAGTGAAATATTTCTCTTTATGCTTCCATTTTAAAAACTGGATAATAGCAGAGAACCTCCAAAATAGAACGGATTGTTCCTTGGGTGAAACACTGACCTTGTACCAAATTTAATTAGAATCCACTGTGGACTTATTGAGTTCTTTTGCCAAGTGGCAAACTAACAAACAAACTAATACAGGGCAAACATCACCCTGGCGGAGGTGACTGAGCTCCAAGCCAAGAAGGCCAAAGGACCAGTTTGAGGGATTGCCTCTACCTCTCCCTGAGGTGACTGAGCTCCAAGCCACGAAGGCCAAAGGACCAGTGTGAGGGATTGCCTCTACCTCTCCCTGACTTTGCCAGCCTGGCACACTTTGTTGCAGGAGATGGTCAGACTGTAGAGATGTACTGGTCTGGCTCTCCGCTGCGCCTGCTGTACTAGTGTGTCCACTCTTGGAGTCAGTTTGCTTGCTGAGCTTTGGCTTTGGCTGCCAGCACTGCTTGTGATTTCAGATGAACGTGAAACCCGAGGACCTCCTGCCCAAGATTCCCAAGCCCCACGAACTGCGACCCTTCCCCCGATACACCCAGACTGTGAGTGCTTGCTTTTTGGAATTTTTTGGGATTGGAATCTTTTTAGGTGAAATGTTCTTATATTGATGCTTTCCTCATTGATGAAGGCAGTTTAGAGAGAATATATGACAAAAGATCAGTCAAACCAATGATCAAGATTGTATTGTCACTCCATGCAAAGACTTCACGTTCCTTTCTTCACCTTTTTGCTCCTTCCACTTTCTTCCTCCTCCTAACATAGTGTCAGTGTCTGTGTGTCTGTCTGCTGTCAGTGTCTGTGTGTCTGTCTGCTGTCAGTGCCTGTGTGTCTGTCTGCTGTCAGTGTCTGTGTGTCTGTCTGCTGTCAGTGCCTGTGTGTCTGTCTGCTGTCAGTGCCTGTGTGTCTGTCTGCTGTCAGTGCATGTGTGTCTGTCTGCTGTCAGTGCCTGTGTGTCTGTCTGCTGTCAGTGCCTGTGTGTCTATGCTGTCAGTGCCTGTGTGTCTGTCTGCTGTCAGTGTCTGTGTGTCTGTTTACTGTCAGTGCCTGTGTGCCTGTCTGCTGTCAGTGCCTGTGTGTCTGTCTGCTGTCAGTGTCTGTGTGTCTGTTTACTGTCAGTGCCTGTGTGTCTGTATGCTGTCAGTGCCAGTGTGACTGTCTGCTGTTAGTGTCTGTGTGTCTGTCTTATGTCAGTGCCTGTGTATCTGTCTGTTGTCAGTGTATGTGTGTCAGTGCTGTCAGTGCCTGTGTGTGTGTCTGTCTGCTGTCAGTGTCTGTGTGTCTGTCTTATGCCAGTGCCTGTGTGTCTGTCTTATGTCAGTGCCTGTGTGTCTGTGTGTCTGCTGTCAGTGCCTGTGTGTGTGTCTGTCTGCTGTCAGTGTCTGTGTGTCTGTCTTATGCCAGTGCCTGTGTGTCTGTCTGCTGTCAGTGTCTGTGTGTCTGTATGCTGTTAGTGTCTGTGTGTCTGTCTTATGTCAGTGCCTGTGTGTCTATCTGCTGTCAGACAGTAGAAGGGGATCAGTCAGTCACCTGGTCCAATCACTGAGAGGCAAAATGCAAAGTGCCGTAGTTTGAGGCCCAAGCTTGGTTGAAATGGGAAAGGTATAGTAGAAAACTGCATCCCTTTACCACACAAAATCCAGTCTCCTTTTAATCATTCCAGTCACACCCACTGACACGTCATATGTATTACTTGTGGTAAATGACACTTAACTTTTTTCTTTCAGTTATATCATCAAGTAGTTTTCTGACATCACTTCTCTAAGTAATCAATCTGTGCTTGTGCCCGGCCATCACCTGGTGCAACATACCACACACTGGAGAACACACAGAGTGCAAGCCTCCACCAAGGAAGCCACAATTTTTCTTCCGTAACCTGTATTATTCAGACAGAGTGTTCTGCTAGCCAGGCCTAACACTATGAAGTATCGTACATTTTAGCGCTTGCCAGCGGTCTCCGAGTATGCAACGCATACCCCAGTGGAATTAATAGTTTGACGTCATCAAATTCAAGATGGGGGATAGCATTTTTCTTTGTATATCCAAAACCTAAACTGCATAACATAGGACCTCCATAATTTATTGGAATGTTCCTTAGGTGAAATCATTACCTTCCACCAAATTTCACCAGAATCTGTTTCGAAGTGCGTTTTTTGGTAGTTTTACCGAATAATGCACCATTCAACCCACACCAGAAAAAACTATTTGGCGGAGATGATAACAAAAGGCCACATTTATTCAATGCCCCCCTTCATCTGCAACCCCCGGCTGCTTGGCTTCATCTGCAACCCCCGGCTGCTTGGCTTCATCTGCAACCCCCGGCTGCTTGGCTTCATGTTCAGCACCAGTGCTCAACCAGGGGGGGCCTCAAGCAGCCTTAGAGTCTACAGGGGTCATCAGGTCAGAGCCAGGCCATGGTAGCAAGAGTTGATTCTGTGTTCCCGTCAATGCATAGTTCTCAGATGCACACTTTTGTTGTTCGTTACAGGTGCTTCGGGGCCATACGGACATGGTGCGGTGCCTGGACATCACAGCAGATGGCGAGTGTCTGGCCTCAGGTGAGTGGACACAGACACAAAGATTTAAAATGTTTTCATTTTTCTCAAATGATGAGAATTTGTTTTGGGAACTTTAAACCCCGGCCACCACCGTGCATCACCCAACACCAGGTTTATGTTTTGACTCCTGGGTAGGAGAGGCAGTGTGGGTTGGGACCTTGTCCAAGGATGCAGCTCAAGAATCTGAGCTGCAGTGAGCACTGCTACTGCTTGCTGCAATGGCAGTGTCCACACCACTGTGCACACCAGACTGCACACCTGCTTGCTGCAAGGGCAGTGTCCACACCACTGCTCTAGACTGCCCACCTGCTTGCTGCAAGGGCAGTGTCCACACCACTGTGCACACTAGACTGCCCACCTGGTTACTGCAAGGGCAGTGTCCACACCACTAGACTGCCCACCTGCTTGCTGCAAGGGCAGTGTCCACACCACTGTGCACACTAGACTGCCCACCTGCTTGCTGCAAGGGCAGTGTCCACACCACTGCACTAGACTGCCCACCTGCTTGCTGCAAGGGCAGTGTCCACACCACTGCTCTAGACTGCCCACCTGCTTGCTGCAAGGGCAGTGTCCACACCACTGCTCTAGACTGCCCACCTGCTTGCTGCAAGGGCAGTGTCCACACCACTGTGCACACTAGACTGCCCACCTGCTTGCTGCAAGGGCAGTGTCCACACCACTGTGCACACTAGACTGCCCACCTGCTTGCTGCAAGGGCAGTGTCCACACCACTGTGCACACTAGACTGCCCACCTGGTTACTGCAAGGGCAGTGTCCACACCACTGTGCACACTAGACTGCCCACCTGCTTGCTGCAAGGGCAGTGTCCACACCACTGTGCACACTAGACTGCCCACCTGCTTGCTGCAAGGGCAGTGTCCACACCACTGTGCACACTAGACTGCCCACCTGCTTGCTGCAAGGGCAGTGTCCACACCACTGTGCACACCAGACTGCCCACCTGCTTGCTGCAAGGGCAGTGTCCACACCACTAGACTGCCCACCTGCTTGCTGCAAGGGCAGTGTCCACACCACTGTGCACACCAGACTGCCCACCTGCTTGCTGCAAGGGCAGTGTCCACACCACTAGACTGCCCACCTGCTTGCTGCAAGGGCAGTGTCCACACCACTGTGCACACTAGACTGCCCACCTGCTTGCTGCAAGGGCAGTGTCCACACCACTGCTCTAGACTGCCCACCTGCTTGCTGCAAGGGCAGTGTCCACACCACTGTGCACACCAGACTGCACACCTGCTTGCTGCAAGGGCAGTGTCCACACCACTGCACTAGACTGCCCACCTGGTTACTGCAAGGGCAGTGTCCACACCACTGTGCACACTAGACTGCCCACCTGTTTGCTGCAAGGGCAGTGTCCACACCACTGTGCACACTAGACTGCCCACCTGCTTGCTGCAAGGGCAGTGTCCACACCACTGCACTAGACTGCCCACCTGGTTACTGCAAGGGCAGTGTCCACACCACTAGACTGCCCACCTGCTTGCTTCAAGGGCAGTGTCCACACCACTGTGCACACTAGACTGCCCACCTGCTTGCTGCAAGGGCAGTGTCCACACCACTGCACTAGACTGCCCACCTGCTTGCTGCAAGGGCAGTGTCCACACCACTGTGCACACTAGACTGCCCACCTGCTTGCTGCAAGGGCAGTGTCCACACCACTGCACTAGACTGCCCACCTGCTTGCTGCAAGGGCAGTGTCCACACCACTGCACTAGACTGCCCACCTGCTTGCTGCAAGGGCAGTGTCCACACCACACCACTAGACTGCCCACCTGCTTGCTGCAAGGGCAGTGTCCACACCACTGTGCACACTAGACTGCCCACCTGCTTGCTGCAAGGGCAGTGTCCACACCACTGCACTAGACTGCCCACCTGCTTGCCGCAAGGGCAGTGTCCACACCACTGTGCACACTAGACTGCCCACCTGCTTGCTGCAAGAGCAGTGTCCACACCACACCACTAGACTGCCCACCTGCTTGCTGCAAGGGCAGTGTCCACACCACTGTGCACACTAGACTGCCCACCTGCTTGCTGCAAGGGCAGTGTCTACACCACACCACTAGACTGCCCACCTGCTTGCTGCAAGGGCAGTGTCCACACCACTGTGCACACTAGACTGCCCACCTGCTTGCTGCAAGGGCAGTGTCCACACCACTGCACTAGACTGCCCACCTGCTTGCTGCAAGGGCAGTGTCCACACCACTGTGCACACTAGACTGCCCACCTGCTTGCTGCAAGGGCAGTGTCCACACCACTGTGCACACTAGACTGCCCACCTGCTTGCTGCAAGGGCAGTGTCCACACCACTGCTCTAGACTGCCCACCTGCTTGCTGCAAGGGCAGTGTCCACACCACTGCTCTAGACTGCCCACCTGCTTGCTGCAAGGGCAGTGTCCACACCACTGTGCACACTAGACTGCCCACCTGCTTGCTGCAAGGGCAGTGTCCACACCACTGTGCACACTAGACTGCCCACCTGCTTGCTGCAAGGGCAGTGTCCACACCACTAGACTGCCCACCTGCTTGCTGCAAGGGCAGTGTCCACACCACTGCACTAGACTGCCCACCTGCTTGCTGCAAGGGCAGTGTCCACACCACTGTGCACACTAGACTGCCCACCTGCTTGCTGCAAGGGCAGTGTCCACACCACTGCTCTAGACTGCCCACCTGCTTGCTGCAAGGGCAGTGTCCACACCACTGCTCTAGACTGCCCACCTGCTTGCTGCAAGGGCAGTGTCCACACCACTAGACTGCCCACCTGCTTGCTGCAAGGGCAGTGTCCACACCACTAGACTGCCCACCTGCTTGCTGCAAGGGCAGTGTCCACACCACTGTGCACACTAGACTGCCCACCTGCTTGCTGCAAGGGCAGTGTCCACACCACTGCACTAGACTGCCCACCTGCTTGCTGCAAGGGCAGTGTCCACACCACTGTGCACACTAGACTGCCCACCTGCTTGCTGCAAGGGCAGTGTCCACACCACTGTGCACACTAGACTGCCCACCTGCTTGCTGCAAGGGCAGTGTCCACACCACTGCACTAGACTGCCCACCTGCATTGCTGCAAGGGCAGTGTCCACACCACTGTGCACACTAGACTGCCCACCTGCTTGCTGCAAGGGCAGTGTCCACACCACTGTGCACACTAGACTGCCCACCTGCTTGCTGCAAGGGCAGTGTCCACACCACTGTGCACACTAGACTGCCCACCTGCTTGCTGCAAGGGCAGTGTCCACACCACTGCTCTAGACTGCCCACCTGCTTGCTGCAAGGGCAGTGTCCACACCACTGCTCTAGACTGCCCACCTGCTTGCTGCAAGGGCAGTGTCCACACCACTGCTCTAGACTGCCCACCTGCTTGCTGCAAGGGCAGTGTCCACACCACTGTGCACACTAGACTGCCCACCTGCTTGCTGCAAGGGCAGTGTCCACACCACTGTGCACACTAGACTGCCCACCTGCTTGCTGCAAGGGCAGTGTCCACACCACTAGACTGCCCACCTGCTTGCTGCAAGGGCAGTGTCCACACCACTGCACTAGACTGCCCACCTGCTTGCTGCAAGGGCAGTGTCCACACCACTGTGCACACTAGACTGCCCACCTGCTTGCTGCAAGGGCAGTGTCCACACCACTGCTCTAGACTGCCCACCTGCTTGCTGCAAGGGCAGTGTCCACACCACTGCTCTAGACTGCCCACCTGCTTGCTGCAAGGGCAGTGTCCACACCACTAGACTGCCCACCTGCTTGCTGCAAGGGCAGTGTCCACACCACTAGACTGCCCACCTGCTTGCTGCAAGGGCAGTGTCCACACCACTGTGCACACTAGACTGCCCACCTGCTTGCTGCAAGGGCAGTGTCCACACCACTGTGCACACTAGACTGCCCACCTGCTTGCTGCAAGGGCAGTGTCCACACCACTGCACTAGACTGCCCACCTGCTTGCTGCAAGGGCAGTGTCCACACCACTGCACTAGATTGCACACCTGCTTGCCGCACAGTGACCAGGTTAGACTTGACCTCTGACCTGCCAGGAAGTTCCACCTTTTTTGACAGCTTTTCCCCTGCTTGGCAAATTTAGACTACTGAGATTGTCCACTTTGTGGAGAAGTATTTAGAATGGGACATGTTTATTCTCCTTGTTCTTTTTTTTGTTGTTTTTTTGTTGTTCAGGATTTGGTGTTTTGGCCAGCCTATTGTAGCGGAAGTGTTAAAATGCCACAGTCCAGTCCTCCCAGAATACTTGACTGCTGTTTTCAGTCCTGTCGATGAAATCTATATCAGCATCCCTCTACACATGGACTGTGAACATGTCCATTTTTATGGTGTTCTTCACAAAGTTTTAGATTTTCCTGCCCCAGCAGAAGCAGTCGAGGCCACACACACGCAGACGCACACACACAGACACACACACACACACACACACACACACACACACACACACACACACACACATTCAACCCCCCTCCTCCTTCCCTGCAAGATGACGTTGACTACAGGCAAATAATAGGCAACACTGAAAAAAAAATGTCTTTTTTCCAAAGACTGAAATCTGGGTAGCGGCTCAACCTGGAGACAATAGGCAAATAAGTGCTGTAGATTAGTTCATGCCTGGGATGACTTAAATGTACTTTTGTTGTTCCTTTTAACCCTTTCCTGTTCAGTGGGCCTAACTGGTCTGACCAGCTATTTGTTCAGTGGGCCTAACTTTGCTGACCAGCTATTTGTTCAGTGGGCCTAACTTTGCTGACCAGCTATTTGTTCAGTGGGCCTAACTTGGCTGACCAGCTACTTGTTCAGTGGGCCTAACTCGACTGACCTGCTAGCTGTTCAGTGGGCCTAACTTTGCTGACCTGCTAGCTGTTCAGTGGGCCTAACTTGGCTGACCAGCTATTTGTTCAGTGGGCCTAACTTTGCTGACCAGCTATTTGTTCAGTGGGCCTAACTTGGCTGACCAGCTATTTGTTCAGTGGGCCTAACTTTGCTGACCTGCTAGCTGTTCAGTGGGCCTAACTTCGCTGACCTGCTAGCTGTTCAGTGGGCCTAACTTTGCTGACCAGCTATTTGTTCAGTGGGCCTAACTTGGCTGACCAGCTATTGTTCAGTGGGCCTAACTTGGCTGACCAGCTATTTGTTCAGTGGGCCTAACTTCGCTGACCTGCTATTTGTTCAGTGGGCCTAACTTTGCTGACCTGCTAGCTGTTCAGTGGGCCTAACTTCGCTGACCTGCTAGCTGTTCAGTGGGCCTAACTCAGCTTTGGGAGGGTTCGTCCATTTCACATGTGTTTCCCATCCAACTAGGGTCCCAGCGTGGGAATTGTCAGGGTGGGTCCACTCTTGAATTTCCATTTGAAATCATCTCACCATTTTTGGACACCAATGTCCCCTGAGAGAGTTGGAAGGGAGCATTTCTCTTCAGACAGCTGTACTCAAAATGTGCATCTGTGAATTCACGCTGCTTATCGTAGTCTCTCCTCTAAAATGCAAAGAATTAACCAATGAGCTCAAGTAGGGCAATGCAGGGAGAAACCCCAACTCCTGGGGGGTGCTGGGGAAGGCTGGCCAATGGCGGTCCGAGGGAGTTGGAAACTGCAGCTTTGGTCACTTGGTGGCTTTCTTCTGGAAGGTTCGGATGACATGACGGTGAAGATCTGGCGCACAACGGAGGGCCGCTGCCTGAAGACCCTGCAGTTCTCCGCCAAGATCACCTGTCTGGAGTGGAAACCCAGCCACAAGAACAAGCACTTCGTCCTGGCCGTGGCTGTGTAAGTGTGTGTGTGTGTGTGTGTTTTATATGTATATGTGTGTTTTTATGTGTATGTGTGGTTTTTCATGTGTATGTGTGTGTGTGTGTGTGTTTTATATGTGTGTGTTTTATATATGTGTGTGTATTTATGTGTGTATATGTGTGTGTGTTTCTGGGTGTATTTGTGTGTGTGTGTGTGTTAACCAGGATAGGATGGATGAGAAAGGAATGGGATGAGGGTGTATTTTTCTTTGGAGACTGTCTATTGATGTAGTTCTAGATACTCATCAGGGAGACTTTAAAAATGTACTATAACAGGAACAGTAAAGAAAAAGATGCTTTAATACACAGTGAAACCTCCATCATGAGTCCATCCAATATGGATCCCAAACGCTGTCTTGGGGGTGGGGGGGGGGGGGGGGGGGGGTGGGAATGGAAATCAACAAAACAAGGAAGAACATGTAACATGAAATGGAAGCATAATTCTATACAAAACACCTTTTTGCTGCTGTTGCAGAATTCCGTTTGTCTGGCTCATGCACGCAAAAACAATAGAATGAAAAGCAATGCATGATATGTATATTACAAATGAAAACAGCCATTTACATTAATTCGTAGATGAAATACACATATAAATGTATCTGAGCTTTTAACATATTTATGAGAATTAGGGGTTAAAAGTTGGTTGTACATCCTAAATATATACATTAACTTTTAGCATGAATGAAAGACAATCAATAAAGCCATTCGAACAAATAAAATGAATAAAGAAATACTCATTCATCCAAGCTGTAGCTGGGTTGGTCACTGTTTCCTTCAGAGCTCTGCTCACACAAGCAAGGGAAATAATTCTGGTCATTTCCCCTGCTCAAGCAAACAAGAGGTATGTGGAGACTCCTAACGGAGCGAGGCAACAGAAGGTCTTCAGAGGAAGAGCCCTCGTCACCAAGTGTTTCGGCCCATTAACTCATAGGAGTAGATCGCAAAATATATCACAATGAGCGTTCTCCTACCAGAATCACAGCGCGAACTATTTCATGATGTGATTGTAAATATCTCCCTCTCACTATAACAGTCTAAGGGAGGTAAATCTTGTTAGCCTATTATAGCTGAAGGAATTTGCAAGCAGATTTACTTCCCTTTAGAAAATGTTTCCCATTGATGATCAGAAAGTGTAACTTTAGTGCTTGTGGTGTGGTATTGACAAAAAGGCGGGAAAGCGTACTGCAAAACATTTGTTCTTCCAAATCTATAAACATATACTTTGATTTGGCTGATTGCTAGCTTCCATCTGCTTGTATTTGTACTAAATGGGGTAAGAATAGACCCCTTGTGGGTTGGAGGTAAGAATAGACCCCCTGTGGGTTGGGGGTAAGAATAGACTCCCTGTGGGTTGGAGGTAAGAATAGACTTCCCATGCATTGGGGTAAGAATAGACTCCCTGTGGGTTGGAGGTAAGAATAGACTCCCTGTGGGATGGGGGTAAGAATAGACTCCCTGTGGGTTGGAGGTAAGAATAGACCCCTTGTGGGTTGGGGGTAAGAATAGACTTTCTGTGGGTTGAGAGTAATAGACCCCCTGTGGGTTGGGGGTAAGAATAGACCCCCTGTGGGTTGGAGGTAAGAATAGACCCCTTGTGGGTTGGGGGTAAGTATAGACTTTCTGTGTGTTGGGGTTAAGAATAGACTTCCCATGCATTGGGGGTAAGAATAGACCCCCTGTGTGTTGGGGTTAAGAATAGACACCCTGTGGGTTGGGGGTAAGAAGAGACTTTCTGTGTGTTGGGGGTAAGAAGAGACTTTCTGTGTGTTGGGGGTAAGAATAGACCCCCTGTGGGATGGGGGTAAGAATAGACCCCCTGTGAGTTGGGGGTAAGAATAGACCCCCTGTGGGATGGGGGTAAGAATAGACCCCTTGTGGGTTGGGGGTAAGAAGAGACTTTCTGTGTGTTGGGGGTAAGAATAGACCCCCTGTGAGTTGGGGGTAAGAATAGACCCCTTGTGGGTTGGGGGAAAACATAGACCCATCACACCTACCCTCACTTTGCAAACGGCGAATAACTTGTGAAATGTAGGCTTGCCTTGCTCTTACCAGCTCTGGTGTTTTTCTTGCTCAGTGGCCTTACATAGGCCGTGATAGGCTGTTAAACTTCATTCATTCATCCACTTCCTTTCATTCATTCATTCATTCATTCATTCATTCATTCATTCATATGTATATTCATTCATTCATTCACTGCTGTGTCTGTTCCAGTGGCCATGATGTGTTCATTGTGAGTCCGGGCTCCAACCAAGGGGAGGTGGTGCGAGACAGCGTGCAGGTGAAGAAGACGGACCAGATGTTCCAGGCCATCAACGACATGGTGCAGGAGCAGGAAGAGGAGGAGGAGCCCAAGGGTAAGCTATAGGTGTAAAGCTGTGATGTTATGCAGCACCTCATCACCCAGGTGTCTGGCTGGGTCTCGTACCATTGTGCACTTTACCCCCTGATCACTGGGACCTTCGATCTATTTCTCTCTGGCACCTGGTGGCAGAGAGAAAAGACGCACAGAGTCGGGCACCGGCGCCAGTTCCACCCCCTGGGGAGCTCTCCAGCCTGATGCTGGCTCAAGACCACATGCAAGGGTTAATGGGACTGCAGTGACCCATCACTGCCCTCACAGATACCCATTTCATTCCCGGGTGGGGAGAAGCAGTAGGAGTGAAGAACCTAAGTCGAGGGTGCATTTTGGAACCCCGCAGCTTCAAACACCGAACCCACTAGCCACGAGCAAAAGCAGGCCAAGGAGGCTATCCACTCAAGCCACAGAGCCCCATAGAGCTGCAAGCCAGCAAGAAGCTGTTGAGAGAAACCTTAGCAGACTAAGGCAAAGGCACTTATTTCATATAGCACCTTCTCCCCTAGTGTTGGGGCTCTAACAGCTTTACACTGGACTCCCTGGTCACTGGGCAACTTGATCTTTGCTTGACCTGCACCCACAGCAAGCACGAAGGCAGACACGGGCAGTGTTCACTAACAAGTGGCAGCAGCTCCTCACTCCCCAGGGAGTGCTTGGGGCTGGTGTGGGTCACAGCTGCGTGCAAAGGTTGATTGGACTTCATTGTGCCATCACTGCCCCCACAGGTATCCACTCTTACTCCTGGGTCGGGAGAAGCACTTCACGTGACCTGTGGTTGTCTGCCCATTCATGGGCGAGGCGTTCGAAGCTGTGCGGATCCCAGAGTTGCGTCCTAGAGCAAGGTGCTTCACCCACTTTGCTTCTCCCTACCCAGGAGTAAAACAGGTACCTGTGGGGGCTGATTTGGAAAATTATGGGAAAAAACTTTGGCTCGTTCATCCTTAGCGTGGTTCATGCTGCCCAGGGAGTTGGAGTTTGATTGGTGATGCTGAGCGTGGCCCAGTGGCCAGGAGGTAAATGTGGGGTTTGGGCATCCATAATTGGGTGTGAAGTGGCAATGGAAGGAGCCGCCTTTGCCTTAGCCTCAGAATTCATAGCGTTGCAACATCAGGCAGCTGGAAAAGTTCCACCAGAGATGTCTGAGAGGGATCTGCAACATCAGGTGGCAAGACAGGGTTCCAAACGTGCAAGTCTTGGAGATTTGTGGTCTGCCAAGCATTGATTACATGCTGATCCAGGCCACATGTTTTGTATGGATAACAGCAGAATCCCCAAAATGCTACTGTATGGCCAGCCGGCAGTAGGCCACCGGACAGCTGGGGGCCCCTGCAGACGCTTCAAGGACTGCCTCAAAGGGACTCTCGAAGCCTGTGACATAAACACCAACAGCTGGGAATCTCACACGCGTGACAGGTCTATGTGGAAGCAAATGTGCTGCAGGGGTGCAAAGACCTTTGAAGCCAGAAGGGTGGCCGCAGTCCCGGGGAAGAGAGAGTGACGGAGGCAGGGTACTGCCTCTGGGGAGCCCTTCTGCTGCAAGACATGTGGTAGATGCTGTGCCTCCAAAATCGGCCTCTACACCCACATGAAGACGCACACAAGATGACCTGCCTGCCTACTCATCCGTCGGTTGCAACGGGAGAAGAAGAAGCCTGTTAGGCAAGCTGCTAGAGACTAGGCAAGCAATCTGTCCACTGGTCAAGCACACTGTCCACTGGTCAAGCACTCTGTCCACTGGGCAAGCACTCTGTCCACTGGGCAAGCACTCTGTCCACTGGGCAAGCACACTGTCCACTGGGCAAGCACTGTCCACTGGGCAAGCACACTGTCCACTGGGCAAGCACACTGTCCACTGGGCAAGCACTCTGTCCACTGGGCACTGTCCACTGGGCAAGCACTGTCCACTGGGCAAGCACACTGTCAAGCACACTGTCCACTGGGCAAGCACTGTCCACTGGGCAAGCACACTGTCAAGCACACTGTCCACTGGGCAAGCACTGTCCACTGGGCAAGCACTGTCCACTGGGCAAGCACTCTGTCCACTGGGCACTGTCCACTGGGCAAGCACTGTCCACTGGGCAAGCACACTGTCCACTGGGCAAGCACACTGTCCACTGGGCAAGCACTCTGTCAAGCACACTGTCCACTGGGCAAGCACTCTGTCCACTGGGCACTGTCCACTGGGCAAGCACTGTCCACTGGGCAAGCACACTGTCCACTGGGCAAGCACACTGTCCACTGGGCAAGCACACTGTCCACTGGGCAAGCACTCTGTCAAGCACACTGTCCACTGGGCAAGCACTGTCCACTGGGCAAGCACACTGTCCACTGGGCAAGCACACTGTCCACTGGGCAAGCACACTGTCCACTGGGCAAGCACACTGTCCACTGGGCAAGCACTCTGTCCACTGGGCAAGCACTCTGTCCACTGGGCAAGCACTCTGTCCACTGGGCAAGCACTCTGTCCACTGGGCAAGCACTCTGTCCACTGGGCAAGCACTCTGTCCACTGGGCAAGCACACTGTCCACTGGGCAAGCACTCTGTCCACTGGGCAAGCACTGTCCACTGGGCAAGCACTGTCCACTGGGCAAGCACACTGTCCACTGGGCAAGCACTCTGTCCACTGGGCAAGCACTGTCCACTGGGCAAGCACACTGTCCACTGGGCACTGTCCACTGGGCAAGCACTCTGTCCACTTGGCAAGCACTCTGTCCACTGGGCAAGCACTGTCCACTGGGCAAGCACTCTGTCCACTGGGCAAGCACTGTCCACTGGGCAAGCACACTGTCCACTGGGCACTGTCCACTGGGCAAGCACTCTGTCCACTGGGCAAGCACTCTGTCCACTGGGCAAGCACTGTCCACTGGGCACTGTCCACTGGGCACTGTCCACTGGGCACTGTCCACTGGGCAAGCACACTGTCCACTGGGCAAGCACTCTGTCCACTGGGCAAGCACTCTGTCCACTGGGCAAGCACACTGTCCACTGGGCAAGCACTCTGTCCACTGGGCAAGCACACTGTCCACTGGGCAAGCACACTGTCCACTGGGCACTGTCCACTGGGCAAGCACACTGTCCACTGGGCAAGCACTCTGTCCACTGGGCAAGCACACTGTCCACTGGGCAAGCACACTGTCCACTGGGCACTGTCCACTGGGCAAGCACACTGTCCACTGGGCACTGTCCAGTGGGCACTGTCCACTGGGCAAGCACACTGTCCACTGGGCAAGCACTCTGTCCACTGGGCAAGCACACTGTCCACTGGGCAAGCACACTGTCCACTGGGCACTGTCCACTGGGCAAGCACACTGTCCACTGGGCAAGCACACTGTCCACTGGGCAAGCACACTGTCCACTGGGCAAGCACTGTCCACTGGGCAAGCACTCTGTCAAGCACACTGTCCACTGGGCAAGCACTGTCCACTGGGCAAGCACACTGTCCACTGGGCAAGCACACTGTCCACTGGGCAAGCACACTGTCCACTGGGCAAGCACACTGTCCACTGGGCAAGCACTCTGTCCACTGGGCAAGCACTCTGTCCACTGGGCAAGCACTCTGTCCACTGGGCAAGCACACTGTCCACTGGGCAAGCACTCTGTCCACTGGGCAAGCACTCTGTCCACTGGGCAAGCACACTGTCCACTGGGCAAGCACTCTGTCCACTGGGCAAGCACTGTCCACTGGGCAAGCACTGTCCACTGGGCAAGCACACTGTCCACTGGGCAAGCACTCTGTCCACTGGGCAAGCACTGTCCACTGGGCAAGCACACTGTCCACTGGGCACTGTCCACTGGGCAAGCACTCTGTCCACTTGGCAAGCACTCTGTCCACTGGGCAAGCACTGTCCACTGGGCAAGCACACTGTCCACTGGGCACTGTCCACTGGGCAAGCACTCTGTCCACTGGGCAAGCACTCTGTCCACTGGGCAAGCACTGTCCACTGGGCACTGTCCACTGGGCACTGTCCACTGGGCACTGTCCACTGGGCAAGCACACTGTCCACTGGGCAAGCACTCTGTCCACTGGGCAAGCACTCTGTCCACTGGGCAAGCACACTGTCCACTGGGCAAGCACTCTGTCCACTGGGCAAGCACACTGTCCACTGGGCAAGCACACTGTCCACTGGGCACTGTCCACTGGGCAAGCACACTGTCCACTGGGCAAGCACTCTGTCCACTGGGCAAGCACACTGTCCACTGGGCAAGCACACTGTCCACTGGGCACTGTCCACTGGGCAAGCACACTGTCCACTGGGCACTGTCCAGTGGGCACTGTCCACTGGGCAAGCACACTGTCCACTGGGCAAGCACTCTGTCCACTGGGCAAGCACACTGTCCACTGGGCAAGCACACTGTCCACTGGGCACTGTCCACTGGGCAAGCACACTGTCCACTGGGCAAGCACTCTGTCCACTGGGCAAGCACACTGTCCACTGGGCAAGCACTCTGTCCACTGGGCAAGCACTGTCCACTGGGCAAGCACACTGTCCACTGGGCACTGTCCACTGGGCAAGCACTCTGTCCACTGGGCAAGCACTCTGTCCACTGGGCAAGCACTGTCCACTGGGCACTGTCCACTGGGCACTGTCCACTGGGCACTGTCCACTGGGCAAGCACACTGTCCACTGGGCAAGCACTCTGTCCACTGGGCAAGCACTCTGTCCACTGGGCAAGCACACTGTCCACTGGGCAAGCACTCTGTCCACTGGGCAAGCACACTGTCCACTGGGCAAGCACACTGTCCACTGGGCACTGTCCACTGGGCAAGCACACTGTCCACTGGGCAAGCACTCTGTCCACTGGGCAAGCACACTGTCCACTGGGCAAGCACACTGTCCACTGGGCACTGTCCACTGGGCAAGCACACTGTCCACTGGGCACTGTCCAGTGGGCACTGTCCACTGGGCAAGCACACTGTCCACTGGGCAAGCACTCTGTCCACTGGGCAAGCACACTGTCCACTGGGCAAGCACACTGTCCACTGGGCACTGTCCACTGGGCAAGCACACTGTCCACTGGGCAAGCACTCTGTCCACTGGGCAAGCACACTGTCCACTGGGCAAGCACACTGTCCACTGGGCACTGTCCACTGGGCAAGCACACTGTCCACTGGGCAAGCACTCTGTCCACTGGGCAAGCACTCTGTCCACTGGGCAAGCACTCTGTCCACTGGGCAAGCACACTGTCCACTGGGCACTGTCCACTGGGCAAGCACACTGTCCACTGGGCAAGCACACTGTCCACTGGGCACTGTCCACTGGGCAAGCACTGTCCACTGGGCAAGCACTCTGTCCACTGGGCAAGCACACTGTCCACTGGGCAAGCACACTGTCCACTGGGCAAGCACTGTCCACTGGGCAAGCACTCTGTCCACTGGGCAAGCACTGTCCACTGGGCAAGCACTCTGTCCACTGGGCTGGAGCCCCTGCTAGGCACCAGGCGATAGTTCAAGATGGAGGCGTGACGTTATGAGGTCCAAATTTTGTCATGCAGGGTGACCGTGTGCCAATCACCACTTGCCACTCGTGCACACTTACTCCACTCTCTGTGAGCAACTCATTTGCATGCACCTCACTCATATACCACTCTGCAGCATTCGCCACTCGTGCACACTTACTCCACTCTCTGTGAGCAACTCATTTGCATGCACCTCACTCATATACCACTCTGCAGCATTCGCCACTCGTGCACACTTACTCCACTCTCTGTGAGCAACTCATTTGCATGCACCTCACTCATATACCACTCTGCAGCATTCGCCACTCGTGCACACTTACTCCACTCTCTGTGAGCAACTGAGTTGCATGCACCTCACTCATATACCACTCTGCAGCATCTGTCTGGAACCAGCCCTTGGATAGGTCACAATGTCATCATCTTGCAGATGTACCCAGTTGGAAGTGGGTTGCAAACATGATGTTTGTGAAGATTTAAGAGACAGTCGATGCTTATTTTTTCTGAGAAGAGAGTCAGCATAGAACGGCATACACATGTGTATGTAGATGCAGCTAATCCAAAAAGGAACAGTGGATGTGGTGTTTGTGAAGACTGCACTAGAGACACGTCGGACATGTGTGTTTTCAGAGAAGAGAGTGAATGTGGAGTGGCACACGTACACCGAGGGCAGTCCCGAGTACGAGAGCGGTCTGAGGCTGCGCATCACACACCAGAAGGTAAGGGAAACGTATTTAACTCTGCCAAGGAGGTTATGTTTTTACCTTGATCAGTTTATTCATTTGTTTGTTAGTTTGTTCTTTGGCAAAATAACTCAAATTTTTCAAAACGGATCCTGATGACAGTTGGTGCAAGGTCAGGGTCTCACCCACAGAACAGTCAACGTTAACGTTGGATTTTTCTCGGAGACTATTAAGTCTATCAACACCCAATTTGGCATGATGGTGTATGATGACAAGGCGTAAAAAAAACATACATTGTGACTTGACCTTGCTTCAAGGTCAAGGTCGCAAGAGGAATAAATGTTGTCAAAAAAACAGCCATTTTTCACATTTTCTCAATTTTCTCTGAAGTTTTTTAGATTGGATACCTCACCTATATATGGTATATAGGGCAAAGTAAGCCCTATCTTTTGATACCAGTTTGGTTGACCTTACTTCAAGGTCAAGGTCACAGGAGCTCTTCAAAGTTGGATTGTATACATATTTTGAAGTGACCTTGACCCTGAACTATGAAAGATAACTGTTTCAAACTTAATAATTATGTGGGGCACATGTTATACTTTCATCATGAGACACATTTGGTCAAATATCATCAAGGTCAAGGTCACTTTGACCCTTATGAAATGTGACCAACATGGGGTAGTGAACCACAAAAAGTGACCATATCTCATGGTAGAAAGTGCCAATAAGCACCATTGTGCTTCCTATGTCTTGAATTTAGCAGCTTTGTGTTGCATGACCTTGGATGACCTTGACCTTGGGTCAAGGCCACATGTATTTTGGTTGGAAAAATTTGTAAAGCATTTCTTAGTGTATGATGTCATTGCTAGGTGTAGTTGTTTGACCTTGACGGTCACCTGAAGGTCAAGGTCATGTAAAGGTCAAGGAAAAGCATGTGAGTCGTATGGGCTTTGCCCTTCTTGTTTTGTTTGAAACAAACAAGTAGTCTCGTAGCATGCATGGTTACAACACATAGTAATGAAACAGGGTTACAACACGTAGTAATGACACAGGGTTACAACACAGTAATGACACAGGGTTACAACACATAGTAATGACACATGGTTACAACACGTAGTAATGACACAGGGTTACAACACGTAGTAATGACACAGGGTTACAACCCATAGTAATGACACAGGGTTACAACATGTAGTAATGACACAGGGTTACATCATGTAGTAATGACACAGGGTTACAACACGCAGTAATGACACATGGTTACAACACGTAGTAATGACACAGGGTTACATCATGTAGTAATGACACAGGGTTACATCATGTAGTAATGACACAGGGTTACAACACGCAGTAATGACACAGGGTTACAACACATAGTAATGACACAGGGTTACAACACGCAGTAATGACGCAGGGTAAAGACACAGGGTTACAACACATAGTAATGACACAGGGTTACAACACGCAGTAATGACACAGGGTTACAACACGTAGTAATGACACAGGGTTACAACACGCAGTAATGACACAGGGTTACAACACGTAGTAATGACACAGGGTTACAACACGTAGTAATGACACAGGGTTACAACATGTAGTAATGACACAGGGTTACAACATGTAGTAATGACACAGGGTTACAACACGTAGTAATGACACAGGGTTACAACACGTAGTAATGACACAGGGTTACAACACGCAGTAATGACACAGGGTTACAGCACATAGTAATGACACAGGGTTACAACACATAGTAATGACACAGGGTTACAACACGTAGTAATGACACAGGGTTACAACACATAGTAATGACACAGGGTTACAACACGTAGTAATGACACAGGGTTACAACACATAGTAATGACACAGGGTTACAACAAGTAGTAATGACACAGGGTTACAACACATAGTAATGACACAGGGTTACATCATGTAGTAATGACACAGGGTTACAACACACAGTAATGACACAGGGTTACAGCACGTAGTAATGACACAGGGTTACAACACATAGTAATGACACAGGGTTACAACACGTAGTAATGACACAGGGTTACAACACATAGTAATGACACAGGGTTACAACACGCAGTAATGACACAGGGTTACAACACATAGTAATGACACAGGGTTACAACACATAGTAATGACACAGGGTTACAACACATAGTAATGACACAGGGTTACAACACGTAGTAATGACACAGGGTTACAACACATAGTAATGACACAGGGTTACAGCACATAGTAATGACACAGGGTTACAACACGTAGTAATGACACAGGGTTACAACACATAGTAATGACACAGGGTTACAGCACATAGTAATGACACAGGGTTACAGCACGTAGTAATGACACAGGGTTACAGCACGTAGTAATGACACAGGGTTACAACACATAGTAATGACACAGGGTTACAACAAGTAGTAATGACACAGGGTTACAACACATAGTAATGACACAGGGTTACAACACATAGTAATGACACAGGGTTACAACACATAGTAATGACACAGGGTTACAACACATAGTAATGACACAGGGTTACAACACGTAGTAATGACACAGGGTTACAACACGTAGTAATGACACAGGGTTACAACACGTAGTAATGACACAGGGTTACAACACGTAGTAATGACACAGGGTTACAACACATAGTAATGACACAGGGTTACAACACGTAGTAATGACACAGGGTTACAACACGTAGTAATGACACAGGGTTACAACACATAGTAATGACACAGGGTTACAACACGTAGTAATGACACAGGGTTACAACACGTAGTAATGACACAGGGTTACAACACATAGTAATGACACAGGGTTACAACACATAGTAATGACACAGGGTTACAGCACATAGTAATGACACAGGGTTACAACACGTAGTAATGACACAGGGTTACAACACTAGTAATGACACAGGGTTACAACACGTAGTAATGACACAGGGTTACAACACATAGTAATGACACAGGGTTACAACACATAGTAATGACACAGGGTTACAGCACATAGTAATGACACAGGGTTACAACACATAGTAATGACACAGGGTTACAACACATAGTAATGACACAGGGTTACAACACATAGTAATGACACAGGGTTACAACACATAGTAATGACACAGGGTTACAACACATAGTAATGACACAGGGTTACAACACATAGTAATGACACAGGGTTACAACACATAGTAATGACACAGGGTTACAACACATAGTAATGACACAGGGTTACAACACATAGTAATGACACAGGGTTACAACACATAGTAATGACACAGGGTTACAACACATAGTAATGACACAGGGTTACAACACATAGTAATGACACAGGGTTACAACACATAGTAATGACACAGGGTTACAACACATAGTAATGACACAGGGTTACAACACATAGTAATGACACAGGGTTACAGCACATAGTAATGACACAGGGTTACAACACATAGTAATGACACAGGGTTACAACACATAGTAATGACACAGGGTTACAACACATAGTAATGACACAGGGTTACAACACATAGTAATGACACAGGGTTACAACACATAGTAATGACACAGGGTTACAACACATAGTAATGACACAGGGTTACAACACATAGTAATGACACAGGGTTACAACACATAGTAATGACACAGGGTTACAACACATAGTAATGACACAGGGTTACAACACATAGTAATGACACAGGGTTACAACACATAGTAATGACACAGGGTTACAACACATAGTAATGACACAGGGTTACAACACATAGTAATGACACAGGGTTACAACACATAGTAATGACACAGGGTTACAACACATAGTAATGACACAGGGTTACAACACATAGTAATGACACAGGGTTACAACACATAGTAATGACACAGGGTTACAACACATAGTAATGACACAGGGTTACAACACATAGTAATGACACAGGGTTACAACACATAGTAATGACACAGGGTTACAACACATAGTAATGACACAGGGTTACAACACGTAGTAATGACACAGGGTTACAACACATAGTAATGACACAGGGTTACAACACATAGTAATGACACAGGGTTACAACACATAGTAATGACACAGGGTTACAACACATAGTAATGACACAGGGTTACAACACATAGTAATGACACAGGGTTACAACACATAGTAATGACACAGGGTTACAACACATAGTAATGACACAGGGTTACAACACATAGTAATGACACAGGGTTACAACACATAGTAATGACACAGGGTTACAACACATAGTAATGACACAGGGTTACAACACATAGTAATGACACAGGGTTACAACACATAGTAATGACACAGGGTTACAACACATAGTAATGACACAGGGTTACAACACATAGTAATGACACAGGGTTACAACACATAGTAATGACACAGGGTTACAACACATAGTAATGACACAGGGTTACAACACATAGTAATGACACAGGGTTACAACACATAGTAATGACACAGGGTTACAACACATAGTAATGACACAGGGTTACAACACATAGTAATGACACAGGGTTACAACACATAGTAATGACACAGGGTTACAACACATAGTAATGACACAGGGTTACAACACATAGTAATGACACAGGGTTACAACACATAGTAATGACACAGGGTTACAACACATAGTAATGACACAGGGTTACAACACATAGTAATGACACAGGGTTACAACACATAGTAATGACACAGGGTTACAACACATAGTAATGACACAGGGTTACAACACATAGTAATGACACAGGGTTACAACACATAGTAATGACACAGGGTTACAACACATAGTAATGACACAGGGTTACAACACATAGTAATGACACAGGGTTACAACACATAGTAATGACACAGGGTTACAACACATAGTAATGACACAGGGTTACAACACATAG
>JAWQFJ010003189.1:25000-26502 GCA_034096865.1 Theodoxus fluviatilis | reverse complement strand
GTAGTAATGACACAGGGTTACAACACATAGTAATGACACAGGGTTACAACACATAGTAATGACACAGGGTTACAACACTTAGTAATGACACAGGGTTACAACACGTAGTGATGACGCAGGGTTACAACAAGTAGTAATGACACGGTTACAACAAGTAGTAATCAGGGATGAAAATTTTCCGCGGATCCGAGGATTTCCTCGGATTTTATGACCAATTTGGTCACTCTCGAGATTCGTGTAAATCCGTTGAGAAATTTTTTTTTTTTGGGGGGGGGGGTTAGGTTGAACCGCACCGGCTGATGGGTAGCCATTTTGATGCCTCGGCCAATCATGCAAATCATCCGTGCGTTCAAGACGACCTACCGGTAGCCTACCGGTAGCCTACCTACCGGTGTGCCATCTTGAACGACTCGTTATGAGCCAACGGTAGCCAAGATGGCTTCCAAGATGCCTTCTCATCGCCGCGGATTGCGCTTCTCAACCAAATGAGTAAACCAGCAGCTGCAGACTGCTTGTTCCTTGTGGAAGCTGATGAAATACGTTCAGCTGTAGCTGTGCATGAATGCTCGACATCGCTCGAATAGAAATTTATGTCAAAACGACAGTGCTGACTTGGTGTAAGCAAGAATAGTTCGATGCTATCTTCAAGGGAGGTAACACCACAAACCAAGGGCTAATGTAAGAAATAAGAGTTGCTTCCCTTGAAATTGTTTTGCCGTCTATCGTTGAAATGTTTGCTCACATATTGCCCGGTAATTATTTCAGAGCAGTTATTCTTTTACAAAAGAAAAGTACAATATCAGCCTACCTTCTTGTAACGTCTCGCATAGGCTGGGTAATAATCACAGGTCAAAATGCGTGCCACAGCGCATATTTATGATGACGACTTTCTTCCTTTCCCCGAAGGCAGCCATTTTGGCTATACACGCGCAACGGCTCTCCGGCGCGGTACGTACCGGTACGTACCGGTAGCCGTAACAAGTCGTTCAAGATGCTACCGGTATGTACCGGTACGTACCGGTAGGCGTCTTGAACACGCCCCTGCTTAAAAGCACACGAAGCAGAAATCGGAAACTAGTCTGAATCAATGAAACGCTTCAAAAGAGAAGCCTCTGTCTATCCTTTGCTCTGATTGGTCGCTTAACCCGTGATCATGGCCGAATTGATGAACGGAAACAGCCGAAGCTAGCTTCGGCTCTTTTTGACATAAGGAACGCACGGCGTCTTTAGTATCAATCAACCAAGTGCAAGAATGCCGAGGAGGGATGAAAAGACGTTTGCTACGCTGCATAAATTTGGGGAAAAGCCGAAGAAAAAAAGGAAGACAACGGTAGACTTGTCAACAGCCTCCGGAGCGGAGAATTCGACAGTGATTGCTTCTGTTTCGATCGACACCACACCACGTGGGAGCGGCGATTCAGCAGCTACCACTCTTGAGTCGATCGAAACTACGTCTGGCGCAGCTGTTTCGAGGTTGCTCGCCTCCTCATGGTCCGCTCAGA
>JAWQFJ010003189.1:0-17500 GCA_034096865.1 Theodoxus fluviatilis | reverse complement strand
GTACAGAAGACCAGCCATTTGACCCTGTGCGGAGGGTTAGAACTTTCCACCCAGCCCAGGAAGCTGGTACAACAGTGTGTTTGTTCATATCTCTTCAGCTGGTGCACAAGCTGAGGTGGTTGCAACAATTTTTCAAATGACTTTGTGATGGTAGGCTTTCCTGGAACATGTAACCCTGCACATCAAACAAGGACGGGCAGTCAGGGGAAAGGTTTCCAAGTTGGTTCCCAGCAAAGTCACAAGGCAATAAACAAAAAATAAAAGTAACAACCCAACAACCCTATTTCTTTCTTCTGACTATAAACTATTTTTATCGTGCAAAAAAGGGAAGAAATTAAGGTAATCAATGAATTCTGTGCTGTCCCATTTCCCCTGCCCTATGAGCACCTGGGCAATGTACTATTTGTTGTTGTTTTTTGACTCACATGCGAAGCAAAAGTGAGTCTATGTACTGAGCCGTGTCGTCTGTCCGTCCGTCTGTCCGGGCGTCCGTCCGGGCGTCCGGGCGTAAAAAAACTTAAACGTTGGATTTTTCTCGGAGACTATTAAGTCTATCAACACCAAATGTGGCATGATGGTGTTTGATGACAAGGCCTCAAAAAACATACATAGTGACTTGACCTTGCTTCAAGGTCAAGGTCACAGGAGCCATAAATGTGGTCTCAAAAACAGTCATTTTTCACATTTTCCCAATTTTCTCCCACGTTATTGAGAATGGCAACCTTAGCTACAAGTGGTATATAGGTCAAAGCAAGCCCTATCTTTTGATACCAGTTTGGTTGACCTTGCTTCAAGGTCAAGGTCACAGGAGCTCTTCAAAGTTGGATGGTATACATATTTTGAAGTGACCTTGACCCTGAACTATGGAAGATAACTGTTTCAAACTTAATAATTATGTGGGGCACATGTTATACTTTCATCATGAGACACATTTGTTCACATATCATCAAGGTCAAGGTCACTTTGACCCTTATGAAATGTGACCAAAATGGGGTAGTGAACCACTAAAAGTGACTATATCTCATGGTAGAAAGTGCCAATAAGCACCATTGTGCTTCCTATGTCTTGAATTAACAGCTTTGTGTTGCATGACCTTGGATGACCTTGACCTTGGGTCAAGGTCACATGTATTTTGGTAGGAAAAATGTGTAAAGCATTTCTTTGTGTATGATGTCATTGGTAGGTTTAGTTGTTTGACCTTGACCTTGAAGGTCACCTGAAGGTCAAGGTCATATAAAGGTCAAGGTCAAGCATGTGAGTCGTATGGGCTTTGCCCTTCTTGTTAAAAAGATTTTTTTCAGCAAAAGAGAAATTGTGATTTGTGTTCAATATGGTCGATTCTATAAAATGTTCAGGCTGGCTTACACATCTTTTCCTCTTTTTTCTTTTTTTCCCCCTTTTTTCATTTTGTTTTCATGTTGCCATAACCACAACTATTTTTTCATTTGGCATTAGGGAGTTGTCTTGTTTTCTGTAGCTTCACACAGACATGAACAGTTGATTTTATGTTGTAACCCATTACAATTAATGTTTGCAATTAAAAAGTCCTCTAAAACCTAAGTTTTTCCCATGAGGAACACAAGGTCGACTTTGAATTACTTCACTTCTGTACATCCTAGGTACAAGATGTAAACAATGTTAGAAAGCTAAATGAGTATGCCACACTGTTACATAATCAATGCTGTACCTAGTACATATCCTTTTCCCCTAAAATTTGGAACTATTACAAAACTGAAAAACTGTACACAAATGTAATTTTTCTGCTAAAAAAAAGTCATAAACTCGAATCATTCTTAGCTATGAAGTGAAAAATTTGCCAGATGCAATGTCTGGTCTTCAGCTTGCTCAAGAAAGATGTAACAAGCACATCACATCCAGCCATAAAGGGTTGATTATAGACGACATGAAACTAGAGCCATCAGATGCCCCCCTCATCAGCTGGAAACCCTGGCTGCTGGGCTTTCGGGGCCTGCTCCAGTAGCTCAGCCAGGGGCCTGCTCCAGTAGCTCAGCCAGGGGCCTGCTCCAGTAGCTCAGCCAGGGGCCTGCTCCAGTAGCTCATCCAGGGGCCTGCTCCAGTAGCTCAGCCAGGGGCCTGCTCCAGTAGCTCATCCAGGGGCCTGCTCCAGTAGCTCAGCCAGGGGTCTGCTCCAGTAGCTCAGCCAGGGGTCTGCTCCAGTAGCACAGCCAGGGGCCTGCTCCAGTAGCTCAGCCAGGGGCCTGCTCCAGTAGCTCAGCCAGAGGCCTGCTCCAGTAGCTCAGCCAGGGGCGGCCCTAGAGGCTAGGTAGAGGCATTGGACAGGGCCAGATCTGTCATCTCCACCATGTGTTTTAAAACTGCTCTGTTGTTTGCTGTGAATTGTTTATTTGATGTTTTGAAGCAGACACCATAAGACCATCCAACAGATTGGCTTCTGCCCTTGCTGTTAATTGTTACCTCCACCAAGAACATTTTCCCCCACAGTTTGTTCATTAGTTAATTATTTGGCAAATTAACTCCAAAAATTCAAGATTCTGATGAATTGTAGTGCAAGGTCAGCGTTTTACTCACAGAACAATCCATTAAATTTGGGAGCTTATCTGTTATCTTGTTTTGAAATTACAGGCATTACGAGAACGTGATTGCACATCACAAAGTTGACGATGTCAAACTATTGATGAGGCCAGCTTATGCACTCCGCACTCAGAGACTGCCAGTTGTCTTGGTGCTAAACTCCACTACACTTTGTTGTGGGCCTGGCTAGCAGAACATCCTGCCTGAATTATACAGACCAAGGAGGAAATATGGCGGCTTCCTTGACGGAGGTTTGCACTCTCCAAGTGCTCTCTACTGTATTTGATGTGTTGTTGTTGTTGTTGTTGTTGCAGACATCATAAGAAGGCCATCCGGCAGGTGTGTTTCCACCCCCGCTACCCACTCTTTGCCAGCGCCTCTGACGACAGATCAGCCATCGTCTGTCATGGCATGGTCTACGAGTAAGTGTGGTGCCAACACCAAAGTTGGAAAAAAATCATTTTTCTTCTGTCTTGTATTGAGGCTCAGAATGGGAAACTCCATAACAAATGTTGGCTGTTGTAGTGCTAAACTCCTAAGTTAGAAATAAAATTTTCTGTCTATTCTGTCCTGTATTGAGGCTCAGAATGGGAAACTCCATAACAAATGTTGACTGTTTTAGTGTTAAACTCCTAAGTCTATTCTGTCTTGTATTGAGGCTCAGAATGGGAAACTCCATAACAAAATGTTGGCTGTTGTAGTGCTTAACTCCTAAGTTAGAAAAAAACATTTTCTGTCCATTCTGACTTGTATTTGGTCACAAAATACAAAGAGCATAACGAAAGTATAATGCTACTGTGCTGAAGTTGTAAGCTAGAAATACACATTTTCTTCTGTCTTGTATTTGGGCACAGAGTGGAAAACCCCATATCAAATGTTGAATATTGTAGCGCCGAGCTTTTAAGGGGGGACACGGCCTGCAGAATTTCATGAAAAATTTTCAGAAATTGAGTTTCGTGTTAAGCGCGGATTTGGAATCTACAACATCTCCGCTACACGTGTGTGCGATCGATTTTGCTGGCTTAGGTTTCAAAGTATTTTAAACCAATTTGTTTTGTAAGGTACCCACCGCTAGATTTGAAAAAAAGTACTAACCAGGAAGCCAAAATGCACAGATTTGAAAGCTTAGTTTCAGCATCTTCCTTCCAAAGAACGCCACAAGTTTGGTATCGCATCCAAGCTTCATTTCCCGGCTTTACGTTGCAACTGTTTCCGGTACCGAAGAATAATTACCGAAGGCACACGAAGTACAAATCGGAGGTCAGTGCAAACCAATGGAAAGCTTCGAAATAACGGCCTGTCTCTCAGCTAGGCTCTGATTGGCCGCTTGTGTGCGTGATCACAGCGTGATCAGGCGGAAGTGGCTGGCGGAAACGGCCGAACCGTACTTCGACTGGCGGAAGTGGTAGGCGGAAACGGCCGAACCGTACTTCGGCTGTTTCCGGCCTGAACGTCGGCCGCCGAAGCAATCATCGGTTCTTTCTGAAGTGTGCTTTGTTCGCGCTATCTCGATCGAGACAATTCCACGGAAGATGCAGAAATGGACGGAAAAAGCAAGCCCAGAAAAGAAATTAAGTCGTGTCAACAGCCTCTGGAGGTTGTGATACAACAGCGATCGCGTTCTCATCTACAGACACGGCACTGAACGAAGCTGTTATCACGGCGGAAGTTGCCGTGATTACGCGATTCTTACAGAAAACGGGAATGTTTTGCTACAGGTGATGCTTTTCACCTAATTATCCTGATATTTTGAATTAAGATAATAAGTTGAAAGTTTGCTACAATGATAACAAATAAACGACACATTCAATGAGTTATGTTATTAAATTGTATCTGTTATGGTTCAGTTGTAGTTAACGTTTAATCTTTCTCAAACTTTAAAGTCAATTTTCTCATAATGTGGTTTTTATTTCTACGGTAGTGATTTTCTCCCCAAAAATAAAGTCACTTAGGATTGAGATAGCTTTCTGAAATTGTGTGTGTATATTTATGAATAAATATTGCATTCAATAAGACTAATCAGAAAGGTGTAGCTGAATTTGCTTAATTTTTGTAAAAATTTAATTATGTTATGCCCGGAGCACATTTTTTGGTTACTTGTTCTAAATTTCACTAAAATTATTTAGAAGTGTTAGTAATCCACTTATTATATCTTATTGAATAATATAGACCTTCTTCTTTGTTTACAATCATTGTTGATCATAAAAAAGGTTATTAATTAAAATTTCACGGAGGGGAGAAAATTGGTATGTTTATTTTTCAGTTATTTTGCTATAACACAAGAACAACTAAGTCTTCAGCAATAAAATTTTGTTTAAATATACCTTCCAGTGTGTTTGTATTCTGTATAAAATTTCATTAGTATAGCTTTCATATTTGCTGAGTTATGATTTATTTTCTATTAATCCGTTTTTGTACGCCATGTCCCCCCTTAAGTTAGAAATACAAATTTAGTGTCTATTCTGTCTTTTATTTGGATACAGAATGGGAAATCCTGTAACATTGTATCTTTAGAGAGTTTTTTTAGGTTATGTGATGTGTGTATGTGTGTGTGTGTGTGTGTGTGTGTGTGTGTGCGTGTATTTGTGTGTTGTGTGTGTGCGTGTGTATTTTGTGTTGTGTGTGTGCGTGTGTATTTTGTGTTGTGTGTGTGCACATTTCTCCAGTCTTCCACCAAGAAATCTAGGTAGGATTAGCTCATTCTGACTGACTGGGCATGTCTGTAAACAAGTTTTTTGTGTGGAATATTTTCACTTGAAGCATCGCATTGTTTTGAATTGTATTGAATTGTATTGTATTGTATTGTAATCTGCTGTCTGAAATCTGGTTCTTTTGCAAAGCCTCCAAAGACCCCACCTGCCAATTATTATACACATCTTTTTTCTTCTTTTTTCCCCCCAGTGACCTGACCATGAATGCCCTCATAGTGCCTGTTGCCAGCTTGAAGAGCCACGAACCCACTCGAAACTTTGGCGTGCTGGACCTAAAATTTCATCCCATCCAGCCCTGGCTCTACACAGCAGGCTCGGACGGAACCATCCGTCTCCACGTGGAGTGAAGACCTTTGGGACTCCAGACAGTTTATGTATTCAACATCATTGTACACAAATGTTTGTGTGACATTTCAAATGTGTCCATCACTAGTCTGCCACACAAACATCTGCAATCTGAATGTCTCCATCTCCAATTTACAATGCCATAAACCAGATTTTTGTGAGGGCTCCTGATTTCAGTTGTTGCCCATTTCTAACTCAAGTTGATCTCTTCTTCTTTTTGGCCTTTTTTTCCAATTGCAATGGATGTTTTGAAGGAAATTGCTCCATTAATTAACCCATTTTTGCATGATAACTTTTTTGTTTGTCCCTTTTTCTATGATTTATTGTAAGTTTCAGAAAGTTCAGAATTCCGCTGCTGGGCTAGTTTTTCGATGTCCCAAGCGCTGCTGACTCTAGAATACTTAAGGTCCCCCTCCGTAACAAGAAAACTCAAGGACAGCGTGCCTTCTCCTATATTGGACCTGTAACCTGGAATAGTCTCCCTTTCTCAGTCCGACACTCTGACACTCTGCCCCAGTGCAAAAGTGCTCTAAAGACCCACCTCTTCCGATCTGCCTTTTCTGCCGAGCTGCTTCGCCTTACTTGATCTTGCCTGCAAGTGCTGTGTATATTGTATAGTTTGTTCTATTGGGCGTAAGTTTTTGTTTTGTTTATGTGTGTAGTGTGTGAGTTTTTGTGGGCATGTGGTGTTGAGTGGTTGTATGAGTGTTGATTCTTTGGATTGTAAATGCCATGAGCTTGCATGTCAAGGGAAGGTATGTGCGTAAATAAACTATATTAGTATTATTAAATTTGCAAAATATAATTCCATTGCAATCTATTATGTATTTGTGTATTTTTCTGAAACCACTTGTTTTATTGGAGTGGTGTCGTTGTGTCAGGTAAGATATTTTGTTACAACTAATGATGAGTACGGATGTATTGTGCACGTGCTGCAAGACAGTTCTCAGAGGAAATGTCAACAACAAAGGTAAGTTTCCTCAATCGAATGCTTGTCCCTGCAGCCTAGGAACAGCTTACACTGCACACATAGCCCACATGCATGAACTCACATACACACCATACCACACACATGCACACACCTGTATGTGCGCACACAAGCACAAAAGCATGCGCTCACGCACAGACGAACACATGCACGAACGTGTGCACACACACACTGACACCCACACCAAAACCAATATATAAACACGCACCTTTGTGTGCGCACACACTTGCTTCCATTCATGGATTGGCCTCTGAGCTACAGCTGCTCCATCTTGCTCCAGTAGTAACTGGAGAGCAAACCTACCATCACCATCATCATCATCATCACCAAAAAATTATCATCACCACCAAAATTATCATCACCACCAAAATTATCATCACCACCAAAATTGTCATCATCACCAAAAAATTATCATCACCACCAAAATTATCATCACCACCAAAATTATCATCACCACCAAAATTATCATCACCACCAAAATTATCATCACCACCAAAATTATCATCACCACCAAAATTATCATCACCACCAAAATTATCATCACCACCAAAATTATCATCACCACCAAAATTATCATCACCACCAAAAGTATCATCACCACCAAAATTGTCATCACTACCAAAATTGTCATCACTACCAAAATTGTCATCACCACCAAAATTGTCATCACCACCAAAATTGTCATCACCACCAAAATTATCATCACCACCAAAATTGTCATCACCACCAAAATTGTCATCACCACCAAAAATATCATCACCACCAAAATTATCATCACCACCAAAATTATCATCACCACCAAAATTGTCATCACCACCAAAATTGTCATCACCACCAAAAGTATCATCACCACCAAAATTATCATCACCACCAAAATTATCATCACCACCAAAATTATCATCACTACCAAAATTATCATCACCACCAAAATTATCATCACCACCAAAATTATCATCACCACCAAAATTGTCATCACCACCAAAAGTATCATCACCACCAAAATATCATCACCACGAAATATTTTCACCACCAAAATTTTCATCACCACCAAAATTATCATCACCACCAAAATTATCATCTCCACCAAAATTGTCATCACCACCAAAATTATCATCACCACCATCATTTGATTAATCCTAGGTCCAGTGCTAATTGAACTATGCCTAGCATCTGCCTAATGGGCAAGTTTTCTTTTCTAAATGCATTCAGCTTTGGATGAAATAGGCAGCAAGGGGTGGTATGGGAATGGCAGCAAGGGGTGACATGGGAATGGCAGCAAGGGGTGACATGGGAATGGCAGCAAGGGGTGGTATGGGAAAGGCAGCAAGGGGTGGTATGGGAATGGCAGCAAGGGGTGGTATGGGAAAGGCAGCAAGGGGTGACATGGGAATGGCAGCAAGGGGTGGTATGTGAAAGGCAGCAAGGGGTGGTATGGGAAAGGCAGCAAGGGGTGGTATGGGAATGGCAGCAAGGGGTGACATGGGAATGGCAGCAAGGGGTGGTATGGGAAAGGCAGCAAGGGGTGACATGGGAATGGCAGCAAGGGGTGGCGTGGGAAAGGCAGCAAGGGGTGGTATGGGAAAGGCAGCAATGGGTGACGTGGGAATGGCAGCAAGGGGTGGCGTGGGAAAGGCAGCAAGGGGTGGTATGGGAAGGGCAGCAAGGGTTGGTATGAGAAAGGCAGCAAGGGGTGGTATGAGAAAGGCAGCAAGGGGTGGTATGGGAAAGGCAGCAAGGGATGGTATGAGAAAGGCAGCAAGGGGTGGTATGGGAATGGCAGCAAGGGATGGTATGGGAAAGGCAGCAAGGGTGGTATGGAAAAGGCAGCAAGGGGTGGTACGGGAAAGGCAGCAAGGGGTGGTATGGGAATGGTAGCAAGGGGTGGTATGGGAATGGCAGCAAGGGGTGGTACGGGAAAGGCAGCAAGGGGTGGTATGGGAATGGTAGCAAGGGGTGGTATGGGAATGGCAGCAAGGGGTGGCATGGGAAAGGCAGCAAGGGTGGTATGGAAAAGGCAGCAAGGGGTGGTACGGGAACAACAGCAAGGGATGGTATGGGAAAATCAGCAAGGGGTGGTATGGGAATGGCAACAAGGGGTGTCATGGGAATGACACTAATCACTGATGATGCAATCAAACAACAGCAAGTTAGGCTTTCATATTTATTCTGTTCAACACCTCACTTGAGTGACGCCTCACGCCAGCCAGTACAGCATACATTGTAAAGGACAAGAGAAAAAACACTGAAGGACAAACACCTCGTCTGTCTCTTCAAGTGTCTGGGAGGACGACGGTCATGGAGTCACTTCAAGTGTCTGGGAGGGCGACAGTCATGGAGTCACTGAAGCCTCTAAGTCCCAAAATCTCCCTGTGGGTTGGGAGTTGGAGCAGGCCACCATGTCTCACTATATATGTACATGACTTGTAATAGGCCAAAAGCTATGGAAATCAAGACTTTACTTGCTTTAAGTCTAAGGAGCTCTAGTGGTTTTAGTGATTTAATGGCCTTACATAGTCTTCAAAGGCTGTGAAATTCCATTCATCCATTCATTCCTTCAGTCAATCCGCTTCGGTACAACGCAAGCATGTACAGAGGTTTGCAAGAAGGCAATCTCCTCACTCTCATGTACACCAAGACAGTGTACAGCCATGTGCCACAAGACAGTCTACAGACACTCCCATGTACACCAAGACAGTGTACAGCCATGTACAACAAGACAGTCTACAGACACTCCCATGTGCAACAAGACAGTCTACAGACACTCCCATGTGCAACAAGACAGTCTACAGACACTCCCATGAACAACAAGACAGTCTACAGACACTCCCATGTGCAACAAGACAGTCTACAGACACTCCCATGTACAACAAGACAGTCTACAGACACTCCCATGTGCAACAAGACAGTCTACAGACACTCCCATGTACAACAAGACAGTCTACAGACACTCCCATGTGCAACAAGACAGTCTACAGACACTCCCATGTACAACAAGACAGTCTACAGACACTCCCATGTGCAACAAGACAGTCTACAGACACTCCCATGTGCAACAAGACAGTCTACAGACACTCCCATGTGCAACAAGACAGTCTACAGCCATGTACAACAAGACAGTCTACAGACACTCCCATGTGCAACAAGACAGTCTACAGACACTCCCATGTGCAACAAGACAGTCTACAGACACTCCCATGTGCAACAAGACAGTCTACAGACACTCCCATGTGCAACAAGACAGTATTCAGACACTCCCATGTACAACAAGACAGTCTACAGACACTCCCATGTGCAACAAGACAGTATTCAGACACTCCCATGTACAACAAGACAGTCTACAGACACTCCCATGTGCAACAAGACAGTCTACAGACACTCCCATGTGCAACAAGACAGTATTCAGACACTCCCATGTGCAACAAGACAGTCTACAGACACTCCCATGTGCAACAAGACAGTCTACAGCCATGTACAACAAGACAGTCTACAGACACTCCCATGTACAACAAGACAGTCTACAGACACTCCCATGTACAACAAGACAGTCTACAGACACTCCCATGTGCCACAAGACAGTCTACAGACACTCCCATGTGCAACAAGACAGTATACAGACACCCTCATGTGCCACAAGACAGTATGCAGGATGAGATGCTGGACTGTTCTGGGGTCTCTCCCTCCCCCTCACCCCGTGGGTTGGGGGTTAGAATATACAGAATCAGGCCCCACATTGCCTATAAAGGCTGCTAGGCCGTAAAACTAACTCCATCCCTCCCTCCCTCCCACTCAATTTGAATTCAGTAAGGTCAGGGACTGGAAGAACGTATTCCTATCTGCTTGCAGAGAGCTGGTCAGTGGTCAAATATCCACTGATGCTGAAGGCAGTCAGGAGGCAGCTTGTCTGCACTGTGCAGGGTGTGGGGATGGCTGGGACGGAGTGGGGCTGCCCACACCATTGGAGGAGGAGGTGGAGGAAAGTTCATCCATCTGATGCAAAGGAAGCTAGTCAGTGATGAGAGTCCTCTAAACTCAAAGGAAGGTAGTGTGGGGACCACTAGTCACAAGGTGTGAGGATGGCTTGCAGGCACTCTTGCTGCCCACTCCACTGAGGTTTAAACACATTTCATTTGCCCGAAGTCCAGAAAGCTGGGCAGAAGCTGAGGTGTCCACTCCTTGTGGAAGGCGGGAGTGCCAGGCAGTACATCTACACAGGGAATGTCAAATCTCCAGAAAAACCCTGCCCACACAGTTCGCTGTCAAAGGTCCCTAGTTAGACGTGGACAAGGCTAGTCTAGACATCAAGTCTAGTCAAACCCTGCCCTCACAGTTTGCTGTCAAAGGTCCCTAGTTAGACATGGACAAGGCTAGTCTAGGCATCAAGTCTAGTCAAACCCTGCCCACACAGTTTGCTGTCAAAGGTCCCTAGTTAGACATGGACAAGGCTAGTCAAGACATCAAGTCTATTCGAACCCTGCCCACACAGTTTGCTGTCAAAGGTCCCTAGTTAGACGTGGACAAGGCTAGTGGCAGATGGGTCTTCTGCTCCATGTGGAGACTGATGGTTCCGTCCGAGCCTGCTGTGTAGAGCCAGGGCTGGATGTGGTGATACTTGAGGTCCAGCACGCCAAAGTTTCGAGTGGCGTCGTGGCTCTTCAAGCTGGCAACATGCACTATTCATGGTCAGGTCACTGGGGGAAAAGAAGAAGAAAAAAGATGTGTATAATAATTGGCAGGTGAGGTCTTCGGAGGCTGCAAAAGAATCAGATTTCAGAAAGCAGATTCAGGGATGAAAATTTTCAGGCTTTTCAGGTTTTGCAGTTTTTTTGGGGTCAGTTATCCGGACTTTTTAGAGGGTTCAGGTTTTTTTATAAGGAGACTGGCTTTCCGAGTATGGAAATGAAGGCCCCCAAAGGCAAGATCTACACAGAGTGATCAACCCAAGAGTGCTTGAGTCAAACCCTGCAGGAGCCAACCCAGCCATTATGTGGACCAAAATGGGGAACCGAAGAAAAAACTGGCGTCCCAACCATTTTGTTGCATGCCTTCCAAAGCGATCTAAAGCTAAATGTTCCCAGTCCACTAATCAGGCTCACAATGCAAGAGCTGAGAAGAGAAAAGCTGTTCACATTAGAGACTTCCATTCCCCCCGCAAAACAAACCAAGTTAGAAGAGAATCCATGGCTTCATGCCAAGTGCTGCAGGCTTTCCACTAAAATTGCCAGTTCCTGTACTTCTCCAGCAAGTCCATTAAAGTTGTCGGTGAAACAAGTAAGTGATAGTCCTGCCTCCTAGTCCTGTGCTTCGCCGCTTCAATATTGCATACCCGAAAAAAAGTTCAGGCTTTTTTTGGTTACCCACATTTCATCCCTGAGATTACAATACAATACAATACAATACCTAATGCTTTTCTGAGAGCAGCAAGGTGGAGTCAGGATATGAAATGCTGCTACTAATACAACCAGCATCAACACCACTTCAACCACTACTAAAAAAAATACTACAACCACTACTTCTACTACTATGACCATCACTACTACTACCAGCACTACACCAACAACAACTACTACTACTGCTACTACTACTACTACTACTACTATAACCATTACTACTACTACTAGCACTACACCAACAACAACAACTACTACTACTGCTACTACTACTACTACTACTAATATAGCCATTACTACTACTACAACTACTCCTGGTACTCATCTGTACATCAACGCTATACTGAGATCAATGAAATACTGGGTTAAGACACTTAAAATGGAGAATGATCAATACCCACGTATTGTGTACTCATCCATGTTGAAGAACTAGGATAGCAAACACTGGGCATCCAAGATCAAACACATGTTAGTTGTGGGGTTTTTTCACGTTAGTCAAATGTGGTTTATCAGATGTTTGGATATATCACAGAAGCGGTTAACAAACTATTAGTTGTAAACATTTTAAGAGAACGATTCACTGAAGAAATCACACAAAAACGGTGGCTACAGTTAAGTATGAGTCCACGCTGTTCCGTACACAAAGAATTTGAACTTGTTTTTGGATCAGAATCATACCTAGTAGCGCTGGACAGAAAAAAATTATTTAGAGACTCCATGGTTAGATTCGCAATGGGAATCAGTGAACTGTTCATCCGTAGGTAAGGTACAGTCGAGATAACTTTGAAGCTATGTGTCCCAGCTGCAGAGAGAAATATGAAAACGAAAGGTATTTTTCCTTGCATTGTCCAGCTTTGTCCGATCTACGAATAAGAAATATCGTACCATTTGTCAGCGAAGAAGTGGAGGACTCTTTCGTGCAACTCCTCTGTAACAGCGATACGAATGTGATAAAAGGGGTCGCCACTAACCTATATCATTCACTAATGTGAACAAAGGAGGCAATCTGGCAGGATATGTTGAAATATTTCTTTATCTCGAATAAGCAGAGAGCAATGAAGAGCATCATAACAGCTCTCAGTATACATGTATAATTTCAAGAGATCATTGAGACACACAAAGAATGGGTGTCCTATATATAAGTATTTTGGTTAACTGTGTGCTGTATTATTGTACTTGTGAGGGACAGTCTATACACGTACAGTCATGAGGGGGACAGTCTGTACACGTACAGTCATGAGGTGGACAGTCTGTACACGTACAGTCATGAGGTGGACAGTCTGTACACGTACAGTCATGAGGTGGACAGTCTGTACAGTCATGAGGTGGACAGTCTGTACACGTACAGTCATGAGGTGGACAGTCTGTACACGTACAGCCATGAGGTGGACAGTCTGTACACGTACACTCATGAGGTGGACATTCTGTATAATCATGAATAGGACAGTCTGTACAGTCATGAGGTGGACAGTCTGTACACGTACAGTCATGAGGAGGACAGTCTGTACACGTACAGTCATGAGGTGGACAGTCTGTACACGTACAGTCATGAGGTGGACAGTCTGTACAGTCATGAGGTGGACAGTCTGTACACGTACAGTCATGAGGTGGACAGTCTGTACACGTACAGTCATGAGGTGGACAGTCTGTACACGTACAATCATGAGGTGGACAGTCTGTACACGTACAGTCATGAGGTGGCCAGTCTGTACAGTCATGAGGTGGACAGTCTGTACACGTACAGTCATGAAGTGGACAGTCTGTACACGTACAGTCATGAGGTGGCCAGTCTGTACAGTCATGAGGTGGACATTCTGTATAATCATGAGGTGGACAGTCTGTACAGTCATGAGGTGGACAGTCTGTACACGTACAGTCATGAGGTGGACAGTCTGTACAGTCATGAGGTGGACAGTCTGTACACGTACAGTCATGAGGTGGACAGTCTGTACAGTCATGAGGTGGACAGTCTGTACAGTCATGAGGTGGACAGTCTGTACAGTCATGAGGTGGACAGTCTGTACACGTACAGTCATGAGGTGGCCAGTCTGTACAATCATGAGGTGGCCAGTCTGTACAGTCATGAGGTGGACATTCTGTATAATCATGAGGTGGACAGTCTGTACAGTCATGAGGTGGACAGTCTGTACACGTTCAGTCATGAGGTGGACAGTCTGTACACGTACAGTCATGAGGTGGACAGTCTGTACATGTACAATCATGAGGTGGCCAGTCTGTACAGTCATGAGGTGGACAGTCTGTACACGTACATTCATGAGGTGGACAGTCTGTACACGTACAGTCATGAGGTGGACAGTCTGTACACGTACAGTCATGAGGTGGACAGTCTGTACAGTCATGAGGTGGACAGTCTGTACAGTCATGAGGTGGACAGTCTGTACACGTACAGTCATGAGGTGGACAGTCTGTACACGTACAGTCATGAGGTGGACAGTCTGTACACGTACAGTCATGAGGTGGACAGTCTGTACACGTACAGTCATGAGGTGGACAGTCTGTACACGTACAGTCATGAGGTGGACAGTCTGTACAGTCATGAGGTGGCCAGTCTGTACAGTCATGAGGTGGACAGTCTGTACAGTCATGAGGTGGACAGTCTGTACACGTACAGTCATGAGGTGGACAGTCTGTACATGTACAGTCATGAGGTGGACAGTCTGTACATGTACAGTCATGAGGTGGCCAGTCTGTAGACGTACAGTCATGAGGTGGACAGTCTGTACAGTCATGAGGTGGACAGTCTGTACACGTACAATCATGAGGTGGACAGTCTGTACAGTCATGAGGTGGCCAGTCTGTACACGTACAGTCATGAGGTGGACAGTCTGTACATGTACAGTCATGAGGTGGACAGTCTGTACAGTCATGAGGTGGCCAGTCTGTACACGTACAGTCATGAGGTGGACAGTCTGTACAGTCATTAGGTGGCCAGTCTGTACAGTCATGAGGTGGCCAGTCTGTGCCCGTACAATCATGAGGTGGACAGTATGTACAGTCATGAGGTGGCCAGTCTGAATACGTACAGTCATGAGGTGGAGAGTCTGTACATGTACAGTCATGAGGTGGCCAGTCTGTAGACGTACAGTCATGAGGTGGACAGTCTGTACAGTCATGAGGTGGCCAGTCTGTACACGTACAATCATGAGGTGGACAGTCTGTACAGTCATGAGGTGGCCAGTCTGTATACGTACAGTCATGAGGTGGACAGTCTGTACATGTACAGTCATGAGGTGGACAGTCTGTACACGTACAGTCATGAGGTGGACAGTCTGTACACGTACAGTCATGAGGTGGACAGTCTGTACACGTACAGTCATGAGGTGGACAGTCTGTACACGTACAGTCATGAGGTGGACAGTCTGTACAGTCATGAGGTAGACAGTCTGTACAGTCATGAGGTGGACAGTCTGTACACGTACAGTTATGAGGTGGACAGTCTGTACAGTCATGAGGTGGACAGTCTGTACACGTACAGTCATGAGGTGGCCAGTCTGTACAGTCATGAGGTGGACAGTCTGTACACGTACAGTCATGAGGGGGACAGTCTGTACACGTACAGTCATGAGGTGGCCAGTCTGTACAGTCATGAGGTGGACAGTCTGTACACGTACAGTCATGAGGTGGCCAGTCTGTACAGTCATGAGGTGGACAGTCTGTACACGTACAGTCATGAGGGGGACAGTCTTTACACGTACAGTCATGAGGAAGACAGCCTGTACAGTCATGAGGTGGACAGTCTGTACACGTACAGTCATGAGGAAGACAGCCTGTACAGTCATGAGGAAGACAGTCTGTACAGTCATGAGGTGGACAGTCTGTACAGTCATGAGATGGACAGTCTGTACAGTCATGAGATGGACAGTCTGTACAGTCATGAGGAAGACAGTCTGTACAGTCATGAGGTGGACAGTCTGTACACGTACAGTCATGAGGTGGCCAGTCTGTACATGTACAGTCATGAGGTGGCCAGTCTATACATGTACAGTCATGAGGTGGCCAGCCTGTACAGTCATGAAGTGCCAGTCTGTACAGTCATGAGATGGACAGTCTGTACACGTACAGTCATGAGGTGGACAGTCTGTACATGTACAGTCATGAGTTGGCCAGCCTGTACAGTCATGAGGGAGACAGTCTGTACAGTCATGAGGTGGACAGTCTGTACAGTCATGAGGTGGACAGTCTGTACAGTCATGAGGAGGACAGTCTGTACAGTCATGAGGAAGGACAGTCTGTACAGTCATGAGATGGACAGTCTGTACAGTCATGAGATGGACAGTCTGTACAGTCATGAGGAAGACAGCCTGTACAGTCAATAGGAATACAGTCTGTACACGTACAGTCATGAGGTGCCAGTCTGTACAGTGATGAGGTGGACTATCTGTACACGTACAATCATGAGGTGGACAGTCTGTACACGTACAGTCATGAGGTGCCAGTCTGTACAGTGATGAGGTGGACAGTCTGTACACGTACAATCATGAGGTGGACAGTCTGTACATGTACAGTCATGAGGAAGACAGCCTGTACAGTTATGAGGTGGACAGTCTGTACATGTACAGTCATGATGTGGCCAGCCTGTACAGTCATGAGGTGGCCAGTCTGTACAGTCATGAGGTGGCCAGTCTGTACAGTCATGAGGTGGACAGTCTGTACACGTACAATCATGAGGTGGACAGTCTGTACACGTACAATCATGAGGTGCCAGTCTGTACAGTCATGAGGTGGACAGTCTGTACACGTACAGTCATGAGGTGGACAGTCTGTACACGTACAGTCATGAGGTGCCAGTCTGTACAGTGATGAGGTGGACAGTCTGTACACGTACAATCATGAGGTGGACAGTCTGTACACGTACAGTCATGAGGTGCAGTCTGTACAGTCATGAGGTGGACAGTCTGTACACGTACAGTCATGAGGAGGACAGTCTGTACACGTACAGTCATGAGGTGGACAGTCTGTACAGTCATGAGGAAGACAGTCTGTACACGTACAGTCATGAGGTGGACAGTCTGTACACATACAGTCATGAGGTGGACAGTCTGTACAGTCATGAGGTGGACAGTCTGTACAGTCATGAGGAAGACAGCCTGTACAGTCATGAGGAAGACAGACTGTACAGTCATGAGGTGGACAGTCTGTACAGTCATGAGGAAGACAGTCTGTACAGTCATGAGATGGACAGTCTGTACAATAATGAGATGGACAGTCTGTACAGTCATGAGGTTGACAGTCTGTACAGTGATGAGGAAGACAGCCTGTACAGTCATGAGGAAGACAGTCTGTACACGTACAGTCATGAGGAAGACAGTCTGTACAGTCATGAGGAAGACAGCCTGTACAGTCATGAGATAGACAGTCTGTACACGTACAGTCATGAGGAAGACAGCCTGTACAGTCATGAGGAAGACAGTCTGTACAGTCATGAGGTGGACAGTCTGTACAGTCATGAGATGGACAGTCTGTACAGTCATGAGATGGACAGTCTGTACAGTCAT
>JAWQFJ010003188.1:17500-19917 GCA_034096865.1 Theodoxus fluviatilis | reverse complement strand
ACTCAAAGAAAGACAAACACACACATTGATACAGACACAGTCACAGACACACACACCGTTGCAAGTTGACTCATTCCCCGAGTTGAAAAAATGTAGAGGTAAAGGTAATGGTAGTTTTATAGAACGAATTTTCAAGAAAGTCAGGGCCTCAAACCGCTTTCTATTTTACCCCATTATCACGGGGCCTCTTGAGCAATCCTTCAAGGAATAAAGGAAATATTTTTTAACAAACGTAATGACTCGCTGGAAATGTGATTCCCTCCTCGTCAGCACATTCTCTGCAGTCTCACCCGCACATGCGCCCACATGCCATGGGGAGCCGGTTGTCGATTGGTCGCGAGAAGTCACTCATTTCGCGCCTTTTTCTGTGGATTGGTTGCCTATAAATAGGATCCGCTGTATCCTTACGCATTGTCTTTTCATACCGACCTATTTCTATATCAGCATTTTCATGACGTAATTGTATCCATATTTTCGAATTGTTAATGTAAAAATGAACAAATTTATGTGTGGCGAATGCGAAGGCCAGAGAAAAAAAGTTTGCCGACCCAAAACTTTTTCATTGTGCATAAAATATTAAAACAGCGATTAAAAGAGGGAAAGACATCGATGGTAATCAACGATGTGTGCTTCCAAGCCCTATGAGCATTCGGGGAATCAACTGTTTAAGTTTTTTTTAATTAGGGTTTTCATTGACAGAGAAATTGTGATTTATGTTCAATCTGACCTCTTCTATTAAAAACAAAAATTCAGAACGACCTAATGACTATCTTGTCTGGTCATATTACCATATCCACAACTTGTTTTCTTTTTTCTTTTTTGTCTAACAGCGAACTCACTTATTGACTAAGACATGTTGTTGAGAAGGACAGATTTTCTTGCAAATTTGCGCGCGTGAAGATGCGCCGCCACGTCCTAAATTTCCACATTGTCGAATTTTTTAACAGCCTCTCGGCAAAAACAACGCGGCGGATTATCAAAAATAAAAAAGCGCGCACCTATCTTTAGACAACCAATCAGTGGCTGCATGGCTTGGCATGGTTTTTAGCCACGGGGCGCGTTTTTTAGGCAAGTGACTCGCCTCGACAGCTAGTCGAAGGCGAGCGAGACGCACCTACGGCTAGCGAGCGAGAAACGTAGGCAACACCTAGCCCTCGAGACAATGTCGAGATTCTACGCCTAACAAACGCGCCCAAGGTCTTCACTGGCGATTTCTTGGTCGTCTGCCTCTCCTTCTCCCGCTTGAGTTTCTCGGACACGTGATGCGACCAATATGATGACGTCACTCAGCTTACCTCTGCAAGGACTCGTGACGTGAACTCGGGAAGTCCACCTGAAGTGATGAGGTATCGCTCTTGTTTACCATGTATCCTGTGCCATTCGAGACGATTTCTGCCAAAGAGGTGACGCCATAGTATGGAAAGCAACTGCAGGTGCGCTATAACTAAGGACGAGAGTGTGATTGTGAGAAGAAACTGTCTGTGAAGTTAAGGTGCTCATTATCTGCCCTTGTATGTGCTTAATTTCTCCGAAAATTAACAAACACATTCACACGAACATTCACATTAGTGCGTAGGCATCGGCCCTATTCATGGAACATTTTACAAAACGGGTAGCCAGTCTTGTTTTGGTCGCAGGACACGAAACAGAACCAGAGTCTCAAGCAAAGCACCGCGAATCATTTTTTCCGTGCAGTCTCAAGGTCGGTCTTCCCCCCCCCCCCCCCCCTCTCTCCCTCTCCCTCTCCCCCTCCCTCTCCCCCTCTCTCTCCCTCTCTCTCCCTCTCCCTTCCTCTCCCTCTCTCTCCCTCCCACTCCCTCTCTCTCCCTCTCTCTCCCTATCCCTCTCCCTACCTCTCCCTCTCTCTCCCTCTCCTTCCCTCTCCCTCTCTCTCCCTCTCCTTCTCCCTCCCTCTCCCTCTCCCTCCTTCTCCCTCTCCCTCTCCTTCTCCCTTTTCCTCTCCCTCCTTCTCGCCCTCCCTCTCTCCCTCTCTCTGCCCCCCCCTCTCTCTCTCTCTCTCTCTCTCTCTCTCTCTCTCTCTCTCTCTCTCTCTGTGTCTCTCTCTTTCCCCTCTCTTCCCCTCTCTCCCCCTCTTTCTCTCCCTCTCCCTCTCTCTCTCCCTGTTCCTCTCTCTCTCTCTCACTCTCTCCCTCTCATTCTCCCTCTTCCTCTCTCTCTCACTCTCTCCCTCTCTCCTTCTCTACCTCTCTTCCTCCTTTCCTCCCTCCCCCCCCTCTCTCTCTCTATCTCTCTCTCTCTCTCCCCCTCCCTCCCTCCCTCCCTCCCTCCCTCCCCTCCTTCCGTCCCTCCCTTTCTCCCTCTCTCCCTCCCTAACCCCTCTCTCTCTCTCTCTCTCTCTCTCCTCTCTCTTCCTCCTCCCTCCCTCCCTCCTCTCTCTCCCTCCTCTCCCTCTCTCC
>JAWQFJ010003188.1:0-5000 GCA_034096865.1 Theodoxus fluviatilis | reverse complement strand
CTGAGCGGAGAGAGCGAGAGGGTTGGTAGATCTGAAGAAGAGATGAGAGATAGGGCGGCAGAGTTCCGTCAAAGCAACGGAAGGCGAGAGTGGCGAGTTTGTACTGGATCCTGTACTCAACAGGAAGCCAGTGGAGTTTCATGAAAAGAGGGGTAACATGTGTTCTCTTTGATTTTCTGAAGATGAGACGGGCAGCGTTGTTTTGAACCCGCTGAAGGTGAGAGATTTGTTTGGATGGTAGTCCTGCAAGCAGGGAGTTGCAGTAGTCGAGACGGCTTAGAATGAGGGAAGTGACAAGCTGAATGACAGCCTCTTGTGTGAGAAAGCTACGGACAGAGAAGATCTTTCTCAGTTGGAAGTTGCAGGAGCGGCAGATCTGACTGATTTGTTCATGCATTGAGAGTGTTGAGTCAATCAAAACACCCAGATCCCTAACAGACTTTTGAAATGGAATTTCAGTCCCACCCACCTCCAAAAAGTGATCAGAAACAAGAGATAGTGACTTGGGTGCCTTGGAGAGCCCGATATTATTCTCCCTACTCATCACTTCCGTCGTAGAATTCGTCCGAGAAAATGGTAAACATGGGGTACAGATGCAAAAAGGTCAGAAAGAGATATTTTTCCTTATTTACGCTGACGATGTTGCATTAATATCCACCTCGCCTGTAGGCTTACAAACCCAGATCGCAAACCTTGCCTATGCGTCCAAAAGTGTTGGTCTAAAAATCAATGTAGAAAAAACAAAGGTCATGGTTTTTCGCCGAGGGGGTTTCCTGGCCCGGGGAGAAAAATGGTTCCTCGACCAAACTCAGCTTGAAGTGGTCAATTCCTACAGGTACCTAGGTTTCACTTTTACCACGAAGCTATCAGAAAATGTAGCTCTTGACAGTGTCGCCGTAAAAGCAAAGCAGAAAATTGTATCTCTATTTAAGATGATGTGGACATTACACAATCGTAATCCTGCTTTGTTTTTCAAGTTATTCGACGCGCAGATACAACCATCTCTCCTGTATGCATCAGAACTTTGGGGTTTCAGGACGCAGCTAAATGTTGAAAGAGCACACCTTTTTGCGTGTAAACGATTCTTAAACGTTTCTTCAAAGTCGCCGAATACTTTGGTATATGGTGAAACAGGAAGGTATCCTCTCGTGGTGAACAGCACCATTAGAGCTCTTAAATACTGGTTTAAGCTTTTGAAAATGCCTGATGACAGGTTGCCTAAACAGGCATTCCGCATGCTGGAAGGTATATCAACATCCAATGAAATGAACTGGTTAAAGTCTGTTCGAGATTGCTTGTGCAAGTCAGGGTTTGCCTTTGTTTGGCTAAATCGAGGAGTAGATAATGAAAAGAGCTTCCTGAGAACATTGAAAGTCAGACTCACAGACTGCTTTAGACAGGATTGGTACAGTAGAATAAATAAGAGTGAGCGTTTCCTATTGTACAGTGTTCTCAAAGACACGTTTGAATGCGAAAAATACCTCAGCACTGTCGAAATAGGAAAGTTTAGAGACGCGATGATTCGCTTCAGACTTGGATTGAGTGGTCTGCGTACACATAATCCGCATGGTGGTGAAGAGAGACACTGTCCATTCTGTTCAGATCATGTAGAGGATGAAGCTCATTTCCTCTTAGAATGTGAAAAGTATAGAGATCTCAGAGATAAATATATAAGAAGATATACCCATTATGTACACTCCAGAAGTTTTATCTTTCTGATTGATGGTCGAGGTTACATAAAGACAAAATATATTGCATTGTTTATTCATTATGCGCTAAAACGTCGTCGTCAATGCCTCCTAGAAGAGTGATTCAGTTAGTGATCCTATGTGAGTATTGGTAACGTTACTATCCATTTATTGAAACATGTCATATATGTACGCTATTGCTACCAGAATCATGTAAATTGTTATGGGCCGTCGGCCTTACAATAAAGTAAGTCAAAGTCAAAGTCAAAGTCTCTCTCTCTCTCTCTCTCTCTCTCTCTCTCTCTCTCTCTCTCTCTCTCGTATTTCTTTACTGTGTACCATTAGCAAACTTTTCATGTCAATCCTTACAAATCATTTACGAAAATAGGCCGAAAGGGAAAATAAGTTCTCTTTTGAACAAGCGGGTTTACGGGAAGACCATTCAACAACCGACCATACATTTACACTCTATTCTATTGCCGTAAAACACGTGTACGGCCGGGGTGGAGGAAAACTGTATGCTGCTTTTATTGACTTCCAGAAAGCTTTTGATTCGGTAGACAGAGCTCGCCTGTGGCACGTACTTGAGAAGCTGGGTATTTCAACCAAATTTTTGAGGATGCTAAAGGCTGTGTATTCAGAAGTGTGTGCATGTGTTCGATGGAACGGGGCCTTGTCAGATCCTTTTAAATGTCCGGTTGGCGTGAGGCAGGGGGCAGTTGAGTCTCCAATAGTTTTTTGTCTATACGTGTCGTGTGTAGCTGATTTTATATATACGTAAACATGGAAGACACGGTGTACAGTTAAAGCCGGGAACACCGGAAATATTTTTACTCATGTTTGCCGACGATTTAGTACTGTTGTCCACAACACCTGTGGGATTGCAATGTCAAATAGACAACCTGAACCACGTTTCACAAGAGCTTGGTCTTCAGGTGAACAAAGACAAGACCAAGGTTATGGTTTTTAGGCGGGGTGGATTCCTCGCCAGAGGAGAAAGGTGGACCATTGGTGGTGTAGCTTTGGAAGTTGTCAACAACTATAGATATCTGGGCTTTACGTTCACCACCAAACAGTCTATAACTGCTGCCCTTGAAAAACATGTGACAAAAGAAAAACAAAAGAGTGTGCATCTTTTAAAACTATGTGGAATCTGCACACTACGAATCCATGCGTATTCTTTAGATTATTTGACGCCCAGGTGTTGCCTACCCTTCTGTATGGAGCAGAGTTGTGGGGCGCAACCAGAAGACAAACTATCGAGAGAGCACACCTCTTGGCTTGTTAAAAGTTTTTTAAACGTTGGTACGAGATCGTCCAACAACAAGTGTTATGGTGAATTAGGGAGATATCCTTTGTTCATACAAGCAATGACGAAGTATATACAGTACTGGCTAAGGATATCTCAAATGCCCGACAACCGATTACCTAAACAGGTCTATTGCATGTTGTTAAGTGCAAATATACCACGAGAGTATGATTGGACAAGATCGGTAGAAAACTGTCGCTCACAACTGGGATTTGGGAATTGTGGATGACTGGTGGCACCATGAATGAAAAGGCTTTTATCCTGTCTTTGAGACAGAGGCTACGCGACAATTATCAGCGAGAGTGGCTGTGTAAACTAGGCAGCAGTGATAGATTTGTTTTGTACAGGACCTTTAAAGATGCGCTAACGAGCGAAGATTATTTAAGTTATATTGGCATTAAGAAATGTAGAGACGACTTCGTTCGTTTTAGAATAGGTAATAATGAATTAAAAAACAATATACATACAAAAACAGAAATAAACACTGAAAGATCATATCCATTCTGTGGTGAAACTAAAGATGAAAGTCATTTAATGTTGCAATGCCCTATGTATAAAGAACTTAGACAAAGATATCTATCTCATACTTGCTAAGGTCGAGAAACAATGTGTCATTTTTGATAGATGGGCGAGACAAGGAGAAAATCCACAACTCGGCAATGTTTATTTATTACTGTTTGAAGCTTCGTGATGAAGAAATGCTGGAAGTATCCGAAGACAGCTATGTAGACATAACAAGAACGGATGAAGTAGTTTCCATCCATTAGAATACTAACACGTTTTTTACCTGAATGTTATGGCATGCTACTGTCCATGCTATCACGAGATTTTTTATTGTAACTGGCACGTGCAATTGCTGGTTGAGATAAATCCACTCATAAATCTGTACATAGACTATCAGGCCTGTATGGTCCAATTTTAATCAGCAGTAAGGCTTTTTACCTGTACATAACACTATCAATTTTAACTTTGAATTGTTACCAGACATATTTCCTTTTGTCCATAATGATATTCCTCATTCCTACGTTTTTGTAAGTAATTGGTTCTGTAATAACGTAATGATATCATATGATTCGTATGCGTTTATTTCAACTTTTTCCTTTTTACTCTTTATTGCCATATGATGGTCTCATATACGAGTAATTGATGTTGTACAATCATGTCGGGTCGTCGGCCGAAATAAAGATCAATCAATCAATCAATCAATCAATCAATCTCTCTCACGCACTCTCTCTATCTCTCTCTCTCTCTCTCTCTCACATACACACACACACACAAACACACACACGCACGCACGCACGCACGCACGCACACACACACACACACACACACACACACACACACACACACGGCTGCCCACTGTGCTGCTAAGAGTACCCCGAGGTGGAGGTATTGGTATTTGGATGCCAAAGTTCCGTGATGTTGGGTTCCAGCCGACAGAAAGAATCTCAAAGCACTTGGCCGATGTGATTTTTGCTTTCTTGTACCTTTCAGTCGAATGCTTCCATGACGATGGCCACGCTGCCTTGTCCACGCTTGTGACCCGTGACAAAATCATGTTGGTGCAAACCAGAGATGACAAAAAGTTGGAGAGTACCGCACAGTCGGATTCACTCAATCCAATCACCCCCGCTTCCCAATTTCCACAACCCCAGCCCCCCACTCCGCTTCCCCTCCCACTCATCTCCCCCCCCCCCCAACTCCCCCCCAACCCACCCCCAGCTTGAAACCTGGTTGCTGGGCTTTTAGGGTTTAGAGGCGGCCCCAACCAGCCGAAGATGGCATCAGGACAGGGTTAGATCACTCAGATCCAACCATGCATGCTAATGTCCCTAACCCACGTGCAGCAACAAACTGATCACCAAACGCCACATCCACTCCCAGAAACATTCCTACACCTATCTACAACTCGAAACGGGAAATCCAACACTGATCACTCACTCACCCAGCAATCTACCACTCAAACAGGAATCCAACACTGATCGCTCACTCAAGCAATCTAC
>JAWQFJ010003187.1:0-21796 GCA_034096865.1 Theodoxus fluviatilis | reverse complement strand
ATAAGTGTGCATCACCTTGATCTCATTGTCCTTGTCCCTGAGTCTGGCAGCCAGCCTCTGTACAAAGTCATCCTTGCTGCCTGTGTCCTGTAGAATGCAGAAGTAAATAGTCAATCTTCATGAAGCCAGCAAGAAAGAGAAAACAAGAGGGAGAGAGAGACCGAGACACACAGAGAGAGAGACAGGGAAAGACACCAATAGATTAAGGCAAGAAGAGAAGGAGAACAGAGAGAGATAAAGTGAGGGACACACACTTCAAGACAAAGACATAATAATGGATGAGTGGACATGTGGACAGCAGACCAAAGGTAGATGAACTGATGGTGGGACACACATAGGAGCACTGGGATAGCAGTCTCTCTCTCTCTCTCTCTCTCTCTCTCTCTCTCTCTCTCTCTCTCTCTCTCTCTCTCTCTCTCTCTCTCTCTCTCTCTCTCTCTCTCCCTCCCTCTCCCCCTCCCTCCCTCCCTCCCTCCCTCCCTCTCTCCCTCTCTCTCTCTCTCTCTCTCTCTCTCTCTCTCTCTCTCTCTCTCTCTCTCTCTCTCTCTCTCTCTCACACACACACACACACACACCACACACAAAACACACACACACACTCACACACACACACACACACACATACACACACTGTGTCTTTCTGTGTCTGTCTGTCTCTCTCTGTTTCTCTCACACACACACACACACACACACACACACACACACACACACACACACACACACACATACATTACAAAACACACACATGCATCAAAACACACATATAAATGAGCACTCACACACTCATGAACAATCGAGAGAGAAAAAAACGACACCATGTCACTATACAGACCTGTGTGGCTCCAGGGGAGAGGAGGTTCATACAGTCCTGCAGCTGCCGGTCCTTGTCCTGCAACTGTGCAGTCAGCTGCTGCAGCAGTCGCTCCTTGGCGGTCGCCTGGCGCTGTCCCTCCTCTACCAGACCCTGCAAGTCAATAACGCCTTGATGTATACAGCCCTTATCACCTTCCTATACTCCTTGCTGCCATTCCTCTTCCAGACCCTGCAAGTCAATAACGCCATGATGTATACAGCCCTTATCACCTTCCTATACTCCTTGCTGCCATTCCTCTTCCAGACCCTGCAAGTCAATAACGCCATGATGTATACAGCCCTTATCACCTTCCTATACTCCTTGCTGCCATTCCTCTTCCAGACCCTGTAGGTCAATAACGCCATGATGAATACAGGCATAGCATCTCTCTTCCACTTGCTGTCCCTCCTCTATCAGATTGCGGAGTTAGGTGGCATTTCTGAGCAGACTTCTGGAATCAGTTCTGAACAAATATACATACTATATATCCTAAGCACACACACCAACCTACATACATTCACCCATTACAATGTAATGTGTGTGTGTTTGTGTGTTTTTCTGTATGTGTTTTCTTCTCTGTGTGTGTGTGTGTGTGTGAGTGTGTGTGTGTGAGTGTGTGTGTGTGTGTGTGTGTGTGTGTGTGTGTGTGTGTGTGTGTGTGTGTGTGTGTGTGTGTGTGTGTGTGTGTGTGTGTGTGTGTGTGTGTGTACGTGTGTTTGCGTTTGAGTGTTTCTGTGTATGTGCTTGTGTGTGTCATATGTGTGTGTGTTTGTGTGTGTTATATGTGCGTGTGTTTGTGTGTGTTATATGTGCATGTGTTTGTGTGTCTATGTTTGTGTGTGGGCTTGTGTGCGTGTGCCTGTGTGTGAGTGTGTGTGTATGTGTGTGTGTGTGTGTGTGTGTGTGTGTGTGTATGTGTGTGTGTGTTTGTGTGTGTGCTTGTGTGTGTGCTTGTGTGTGTATATGTGTGTATGTTGGTGTGTGTGGGTCTTTGTGTGTGTGCGTGCGTGTGCGTGTGTACGTGTGTGTGTGTGTGTGTATCTGTGTGTGTGTGTGGTGGGTGTGTGTGTCTGAGGTATGTGTGTGTGTGTCTGTGGTATGTGTGTGTGTGTGTGGTTGTGGGTGTGTGTGGCTGCGTGTGTGTGTGCGTGTGTGTGTCTGTGGTGTGTGCGTGTGTGCATGTGGTGTGTGTGTGTCTGTGGTGTGTGCGTGTGTGTCTGTGGAGTGTGTGTGTCTGTGATGTGTGTGTGTGAGTGAAGACACACCTGGTAGTGGAGTGCCTGGGAGTCCAGCTTGTTAGCTGCCTCGGAGCGCTCAGCCTTCAGCTGATCCTGCAGTGACTGAAACAGAGAAGTTCACCTCCACAGACATGGTCAAAGCAGAGGCTGAAAGGAGAATGTGGAGAGAAACATCCAAGCCCTGCCTGCCTACATAGCAGTAACTTGAGATCTTGAACCACTCAAGACAGACTCTTGCATCGGAGAGTGTGAAATGGGAATGTTCTGTATTTCAATACTTCAATCTGCACAAGCAGAAACCTCACAGTCCCTTCGCATCACGTTCTCTTGTGATCCACCTTGTGTCGTCACAGTTGTGTAGATCACACCTCACTGCTATGGAATGCATCTTTCAACCATACAAAATACCACACCCTCAATTCCAGGTCTCCATGGCTAACTTCATGTGAATCAAATATCTAAGTTCTTGTATTTTTTTTAAGCTATTAAATTGAAACAATACTGCATAAAGTAATAGACTTTCTGAAAACAATAAAGGACTGAAGCTCTAGAAAGTAAATCATTTGATTCGTGTGAGCTGTCAAATCTTTCTAAAGTTTCTATGATCCATATATTTCTTCGGAATACTGCTCAGCTCAGAAGCAGCAACTTATCTTTTTAATTTGGTTTTTGAAGAAGATTAATTTATCAAAAGTTTGCCTTTCAAATGCATTTCAGAGCTCTTGGTCAAAATTGTGTGGGCATGCATGTGGTTTCGGTCGTAGATAGTCATTTACCAAATGCCAGTGAAACATTACTTATGTTCATATTTTGGAAGAATCAAGTTTATATTATGTTATGCACTTTGCAGACAATGCCTCACCTCCACAGCAGTCTCGCTCTGCTGCAGGGCCTCCTGCGCCCTGGCCACCATCTCCTTGAAGCTGGTGATGTCCTCGTCCCGCTTGGTCAGCATCCCCAGCAGCTTCTGCAGTAACCATGGCAACGGCCAGTCAGGCATGGGGCATCACCTCTCAGATGGTAGACACTGCAACTCAGCCTTTCTCTTCCAAGCCATGCTGTCTCTTCCATAGAGGATGCTGTACTACCACACCACTACTCCTCCATAGAGATTGCTGTACTACCACACCACTACTCCTCCATAGAGTGTGCTGTACTACCACACCACTACTCCTCCATAGAGTGTGCTGTACTACCACACCACTACTCCTCCATAGAGATGCTGTACTACCACACCACTACTCCTCCATAGAGATGCTGTACTACCACACCACTACTCCTCCATAGAGATTGCTGTACTACCACACCACTACTCCTCCATAGAGAGTGCTGTACTACCACGCCAGTCAGAGCAAGGATTCGTACCTCTTTCTCTGCCTCACTGCTCAGCAGCTGTGACTGGAGACCTGCAGTGCTCTCCTTCAGCCGCCCCACCTCCACTCCAAGCTTGTTGGCTTCCTGGTGACCAAGCAGCAACACACACACAGACACAGGGTTACCAAGCAGCACGTCTAGATTCAAACCCAGCACCACAAACAAGATGGTCAAAACAATGTTGACAGTCCCTCTGTTAGCATCCAAAATATTTTAATTTGTTTATTTCACACATACATACACCCTTCACTCCCTCACACACACACACACACACACACACACACACACACACACACACACACACACACACACACACACACGCACACACCACATGTACAAACACACACACACACACACACCACATGTACAAACACACACACACACACACACACACACACACACACACACACACACACACACACACCATGCACACACCATACATGTGTACACACACACACAAACACACACACCATGCACACACCACACATGTACAAACACACACACACACACACACACACACACACACACACACACTCACCATGCATACACCATACATGTGTACAAACACACACACACCATGCACACACCACACATGTACAAACACACACACACACACACACACACACACACACACACACACACACACACACACACACAGAGTTAAGTTTACTGAGAGATTACAAAGCACTGGTCCTCATGTAAGCTCCAACAGAAACCCATTGCTGTTATAACAAAATTCTAGCTGCAGTTTCATTATGAGACAAGATATCCAAGTGGAGGGAAATTATTAATTTTATAAGAACTCCGCAATGTCTTATAAATAACAAGAAGGGAAAAGCCCATACGACTCACATGCTTGACCTTGACCTTTATATGACCTTGACCTTCAGGTGACCTTCAAGGTCAAGGTCAAACAACTAAACCTACCAATGACATCATACACTAAGAAATGCTTTACACATTTTTCCTACCAAAATACATGTGACCTTGACCCAAGGTCAAGGTCATCCAAGGTCATGCAACACAAAGCTGTTAATTCAAGACATAGGAAGCACAATGGTGCTTTTTGGCACTTTCTACCATGAGATATTGTCACTTTTAGTGGTTCACTACCCCATTTTGGTCACATTTCATAAGGGTCAAAGTGACCTTGACCTTGATGATATGTGACCAAATGTGTCTCATGATGAAAGTATAACATGTGCCCCACATAATTGTTAAGTTTGAAACAGTTATCTTCCATAGTTCAGGGGCAAGGTCACTTCAAAATATGTATACAATCCAACTTTGAAGAGCTCCTGTGACCTTGACCTTGAAGCAAGGTCAACCAAACTGGTACTAAAAGATAGGGATTACTTTGCCCTATATACCATATATAGGTCAGGTATCCAATCTCAAAAACTTCAGAGAAAATTGAGAAAATGTGAAAAATGACTGTTTTTTAGATAACATTTATGGCCCCTGCGACCTTGACCTTGAAGCAAGGACAAGTCACTATGTATGTTTTTTGAGGCCTTGTCATCATACACCATCATGCCACATTTGGTATTGATAGACTTAATAGTCTCTGAGAAAAATCCATCGTTAAAGTTTTTGGACGCCCGGACGCCTGGACGGACGAAAAGGGTGAGAACATAGACTCACTTTTGCTTCGCATGTGAGTCAAAAAGCAGACAATCTTAAAAAGCATGAACATTTTACTGATCAAGGGGAGGGGTGTGGTGTGTGTGTGTGTGGGGGGTTGCCAGTTAATGCATCCATTTTTAATAGGGCAATTCCGTTAAAACCATTGCAAGGCCTCAGCTCCTCAACTACGACAAGCTGCCATGGATGGATGGATGATGTGTTACGACCTATCAGCCTATGTAGGTTATGTAAGGCCATTGATCACATAAAATCATTACAGCTGGTTAGAATGAAAGCAAGTCAAGCCATGATTTCCCTAGTTATCTGCTTCTTACAAATTGCATAGAGAGAATGTGGTGGGTCTATTGTGACCCCCGACCCACAGGGCATCAGGAGGACAGGGAGACAGAACTGACCTGGTGTTTGTCCAGCACGGCTTGATGCAGCTCCTCCTTGAGGTGTGAGATCTCCTTTTCTGCCTGCTCCAGCTGCTGCCCCAGCTTGGCAACCTGTGACATGACATGACATGGTGTCAGTTTAGCAATCTGTGACATGACAATAGCATGATGCCACATTAGCAACCTGTGATATGACATGACATGGTGTCAGTTAGCAACCTGTGACATGACAATAACATGATGCCACATTAGCAACCTGTGATATAACATAGCATGATGCCACATTAGCAACCTGTGATATGACATGACATGGTGTAAGTTTAGCAACCTGTGACATGACCAGACCTGCCAACCCACCATCATGCCAAAGAGTAGCATCCAGAGCTATTTGGAGTAGCATAGAAGAAATAGGCGTAGCGGAGGTTTGGGGGGGGGGGGGGGGAAGGCGGCGCGATAAGCTGAACCGGCGGCGTGAAAGCGGGGGGGGGGGGGGGGAAGAGATAAGGCTGTGAGCTGTGAAGGCGGCGCCAGCTGATTGTCCATCACGGTCAAAAGTTCAAGCACGCGGGAAAAGCGTAGTTTTTACGGACAAGCGTAGCAGCGTAGCCAGCATGTCGAAAGCGTAGCATGCTACGCCTAAAGCGTAGCATTTGGCAGGTCTGCATCACAATAACATGATGCCCCATTAGGAACATGTGATGTGACATAGCGTGATGCCACATTAGCAACCTGTGACATGACATAACATACCTGTTTAGCAACCTGTGACATGACATAACATGATGCCACTTTAGCAACCTGTGACATGACAATAACATGACGCCACATTAGCAACTTGTGGCATGACATAACATGATGCCAGTTTAGCAACCTGTGACATGACAATAACATGACACCACTTTAGCAACCTGTGACATGATGTGACATGACATAACATGATGGCAGTTTAGCAACCTGTGACATGACATAACATGATGCCAGTTTAGCAACCTGTGACATAACATGATGCCAGTTTAGCAACCTGTGACATGACAATAACATGACACCACTTTAGCAACCTGTGACATGATGTGACATGACATAACATGATGGCAGTTTAGCAACCTGTGATATGACATGACATGGTGTCAGTTTAGCAACCTGTGACATGACAATAACATGATGCCACATTAGCAACCTGTGATATGACATAGCATGATGCCACAATAGCAACCTGTGATATGACATGACTTGGTGTAAGTTTAGCAACCTGTGACATGACAAAATAACATGATGCCACATTAGCAACTTGTGACATGACAATAACATGATGCCACTTTAGCAACCTGTGACATGATGTGACACAGCATGACAGCAGTTTGACATGACATAACATGACGCCACTTTAGCAATATGTGACATGTGACATGACATAACATGATGACAGTTCGGCAACATGTGACATGACGATAACATGATGCCACTTTAGCAACCTGTGACATGATGTGACATAACATGATGGCAGTTTGACAACCTATGACATAACATGCTGCCAGTTTGGCAGCCTGCTACATGATGTAACATGATGGCAGTTTAGCAACCTGTGACATGATGTAACACGATGCCAGCTTAGCAACGTGTGACATGACATAACATGATGCCAGTTTAGCAACCTGCGACATGACATAACATGATGCCACTTTAGCAACCTGTGACATGATGTGACATGACATAACATGATGGCAGTTCGGCAACCTGTGACATGACATAACACGATGCCAGTTTAGCAACCTGTGACATGACGATAACATGATGCAAGCTTAGCAACCTGTGACATGACAATAACATGACGCTACTTTAGCAACCTGTGACATGATGTGATATAACATGATGGCAGTTTAGCAACCTGTGACATGACATAAGATGATGCCAGTTTAACAACCTATGATATAACATGATGCCAGTTATGTACACAGGTAGAGTTAACTAAAGAAAATGATTTGCAATTCATGTGGTGCTCTTGCTATCTTCATTTGTTGTCATGAATCATAATCAGAATTATGATCAGAATCATCATCAGAATCATCATCAGAATGATCATCAGAACCATCATCACTGTTGTCATCTCCACCACAACAGTGACACTACTGCTAGCTGTATTAGCTGCTCCCTGCTTACCTCCCTGTTCTTCTCCTCCACCATGCTGACCAAACCCTTGATGGAGGCAGCGCCCCTCTTGCGGATGGTCTGCAGCCTTGCCGCATCACTCTCCAGCTGCTGCACCTGGTTCTCTAGATCCTGCGGGGAAAGATGAGAGTGATGGATGGAGTTCTATGGTCTGTCAGCTACACTATGTCAGGCCAGCATGAAAATGACAAGAGTTGATTGGAGTAAGACTAGAGCAAATTGAGTCACCGATTCCCTGGTTATTCACCTCTTCTGTGCCGAGCAGGGAGATGCAGTGGTTCTTCTTTTACCCCCAGCCCACAGGGGAGTGCAGGGAAAGAGGTATGAAGGCATCAACATTGTGTGTATGTTCTTGGTGCATGTACACACGTGTGCATGCATGTGCGCACAAGTGTAAACACACACGTGAACACACATTAAACAATATGCACACATACACACACACACACACAAACACACACACACACATACACACACGCACTCATACACACACAAACACACACCAAATGAATTGTGGACAGGTTGAATTGAGGCAATTAGATAATGTCATGCAATTATTGTAATCATACTATCTCAGACACGAGATGACTCAATCATCAGCTCTCAGATGAAAACCAAAAGATCCCTACAATACTTACTTTGTTTTTCTTGTCTTTCTCATGCACTGATTCTTTCAGTTTCTGAAGATAAGAAATTACACAGAAAAGTCAATAACTGAAGTATAAAGGAAGCACATTTTCAAATTCTTGAAGATAAAACAAAAACACAGTGCACATCTACATGAATCACAACTTTCAGTACTGCAAGAAATACTGACACTGATCTTTCATACACGTGCTTTTTATGCATCATTATCACAATCTCATTCCTATTAGAAAGCGCAGGACATTTGAGGAAAGATACAGGGAAACAGTGTGGTGTCATATAGCAACTTATCTCCCTTGACTGCATCTCTAACTTATCTCCCTTGACTGCATCTCTAACTTATCTCCCTTGACTGCATCTCTAACTTATCTCCCTTGACTGCATCTCTAACTTATCTCCCTTGACTGCATCTCTAACTTATCTCCCTTGACTGCATCTCTAACTTATCTCCCTTGACTGCATCTCTAACTTATCTCCCTTGACTGCATCTCTAACTGCTTTGCACTTTCACTCCTGATTTATGCATGCCTTGAAGTCAAGACCAAAATATCTTCCTTTTCGCGATATCATCAACATGAAAGAGCACTTCAACACTTGACTCTGCAGAGTTTCTGCTGAGGATGGTAGTCAGAGTAACAGAGACTTGAGTGGGAACTACCGACCCCCCTCTCCCTCCCTCCCTCCCTCCCTCTCACAGGTTGGATGATGGATGAATGGAGTTTATGGCCTATCAGCCTATGTAGGCTATCTAAGGCCATTTAATCATGAAAAAGTAAAAAAATGGAGTAAGTGCCAGGCAAGTTATGAAGTCCCTAGTTATTTACCTCTTACAAATCTCATAGGTGGGTTTTTTCTCATCCCACACCCACAGCTGAAGAAGCAACCGATATACATGAGACATAAAATGAAAAAAAAACTGACAGTTTGACTTGTCTGGGAGAAGCAGTCAGACATAAGAGAGCAACTCTGACACTAGACAGCTCAACCAGCACGTCCCAGGGGGGAAAAGTATCAGGGTTTCAATACACAGCAAGAGATAGCTGCCAGGCACGCCCTGTGACGGAAGACCTAGGGTTAAAGTCCCATAGAACACCTTGAAATCTGCCTCTACTGAAAGAGAGTTCCTAAAGCAGAGCCTGATAACCAGCTCAGGACTGACAGGAAAACTTTCAGACCTCAAGAGTGAGAGACAAAAAAAGCCAACAAGAAGGGCAAAGCCCATACGACTCACATGATTGACCTTGACCTTTACATGACCTTGACCTTCAGGTGCCCCTCAAGGTCAAGGTCAAACAACTAAACCTAGCAATGACATCATACAGTAAGAAATGCTTTACACATTTTTTCTACCAAAATACATGTGACCTTGACCCAAGGTTGTGACCTTGACCCAAGGTCAAGGTCATCCAAGGTCATGCAACACAAAGCTGTTAATTCAAGACATAGGAAGCACAATGGTGCTTATTGGCACGTTCTACGATGAGATATAGTCACTTTTAGTGGTTCACTACCCCATTTTGGTCACATTTCATAAGGGTCAAAGTGACCTTGACCTTGATGATATGTGACCAAATGTGTCTCATGATGAAAGTATAACATGTGTACTACAATGTTATGAAGTTTGGAACAGTTATCTTCCATAGTTCAGGGGCAAGGTCACTTCAAAATATGTATACAATCCAACTTTGAAGAGCTCCTGTGACCTTGACCTTGAAGCAAGGTCAACCAAACTGGTATCAAAAGATAGGGATTACTTTGCCCTATATACCATATATAGGTCAGGTATCCAATCTCAAAACCTTCAGAGAAAATTGAGAAAATGTGAAAAATGGCTGTTTTTTAGACAACATTTATGGCCCCTGCGACCTTGACGCAAACTCAAGTCACTATGTATGTTTTTTGAGGCCTTGTCATCATACACCATCATGCCACATTTGGTATTGATAGACTTAATAGTCTCTGAGAAAAATGCAACATTAAAGTTTTTGGATGCCCGGATGCCCGGACGCCCAGACGCCCGGACGGACGAAACGGGTGAGTACATAGACTCACTTTTTCTTCGCATGTGAGTCAAAAACAAATTTAGGTATTTAAAATCCACAGAAAGATATACAAAATCTATGTAGAATGGTGGAGGGCCAACGTACAGAGATGTTGTCGTCTCTGGAGGCAAGCTGCAGCTTCAGGTCAGCCACCATCCTCTCCATCTTCCGCAGCTGCTCCTGCTGGTCCTCCACCTTGTCCTGAAGCACAGGACCAGGGACAGGATGGCTCAGGGATAGAGGTGGGCAGCACTCCACAGTGCCATGCATGGCATGCTTCCAAAGCTCTGCACTTGAATGCACTGAATATTTCTAGGTGGCCTCAACAAAGGCATGCAAGCATGGACCGAATCATTGCATACATGATGCACATGAAGATATGTAAATTACATTCATTTACACACATGCACATATGCATGCACGCACACACAAACACATGCACATCCAGATGCATCCATGCATGAATGTATATATATATATATATATACACATATGCATGCACACATGAATACGTGCACACAAACTCACACTGCACTGAACTGCACTGAAGACCCTACATACATACACACACACACACACACACACACACACACACACACACACACACATGGCCAAGGAGGCAGTGGGTGTCACTACTGCAAAGAGACAAGAAATAATAGGCTATGTTTTACATTTAACACACAAATACGTATGAATGGACACCGCGCCACTATCAGGAACCCGTCGCCCCTTCCAGTCAGCGAGCACTTCAACCTACCCCATCACTCGCCCTCGGACATGCTCGTGAGCGTGCTGAGGGGAGAGTTGCGCGACCTCCAGCAACGCCGAGTGGTAGAGCAAAAACTCATTGTCAGTTTTGACATGCATTGCGCCGGACTCAACAGAGACACGGGCTTCATGACCCACTACCGGTGAGCTCACCCTGAGGCACGAACTCCTCGTGCTCTCTCCTGTTGGGGCCGACCTTCTACTACTGTGAACACTACTCCACTCCTGCCTTTCCCTGGAGACTTATGTTGCACCAGCCTCCGCCATACCTGAAGTGAACCACTCCTCAAGTCCCCTATTTAAACCTTACCCTCGCCAGTTCCTAACCACTTGGCCTAAAGAAGGAGTATCCTCTCCGAAAGCTCGCCGATGCTCGAAACGGCCCTCTTCAGGGCCGGGGCCCCCAACTCTCAAGAAGGAATACATATGGTCAGACTCCGGTCACTGATTTTCCTTTTTCTTTTTCCTTACCATAGCCTACGACAGTCTGACACCGGCTCTTTACCTCTCCATGAATACATTTACAAGGTCTCCTGTTAGTTCTTAAGGACACTTTACACGAAACATGGATTCCTATCATTATTCTATTTTAAAATCATATCATAATAACAATGATACTGTTTAGAACCAGTCCACTTTCATAAACTTAAATTTAAACAACATTCTGGAACACAATATTTACACAAAATTAAAGGAGAAGAATCAGAAAAAGAAAACAATCTAAACTCCCTGACCCACGCTTTCAATGGGCATTATTTTCTCCTTACCCATTCCACAGAATGATTGCCTAAAACTAGCCATGATCAGAATGTGATATTTTCTAACTGTAGCAATAAATTGAATGCATGTTCTTAAAGTGTGAGCACAAACACACACACACACACACACACACACACACACACACACACACACACACACACACACACACACACACATTTAAGCAGTGACTGAAAAATCAGAAAAGACAATATATATAAAATGAAAAACTAAATGAGCTTTAGTCAAGAAACAAGGACCAAGCTTCTATTCAAAAGAAAAGTGAGAGAGAGAGGAAAAAAGGTTCACATTGACAAAACAGCCTTCATTATTAAGTCCAGCTACTATGCAGGAAATAGGAAGACTCATAAATACAATATAGTGAAGAATATAATATGCACAGTGAAGGAAAAAACACTAAACAAGCAAAACACTTCACAGAATCAATGTTACTAGACACATATCAAGCACGCAATATATCATCTTCTCTGAAAGGTGTCTATTCCATATTCTGAACAGTGTTTGGCAATCTATCTTTCACACTGAACAGCTCAATCAACAATCAAAACAAACTGAAAAACCAAACTCCATTTGTGGTAGCATGCTTCAAATCTCAAAATGTTATCAAAAAAGAAAAGAAAAAAGGAACATGCACAAGTTCTTCAGCAATTCAACCTACTTTAAGCATCAACAAAGATTGCTGTTTGTAAAATAGCAGATGAGCACTCCACAGTAGGGAAGAGACAGGAAACTATTTCACAACCAAATAGGAAGGCATGCATGAAGGGTTGAAGGCAGGCAAACCAAATGCAGGCTGGTGAAGACTGAACAGCTTCATCAGAAGTGGAATGGAGGGATACAAGCTTGCCAGGCATGCAAGAAGCAAGGAGTGCTTTGGCAGATGCAAAACTAGTAAGCAGCAAGGGGTGGTGATAGAAAAGAAAGGAAAAAAATCCCTTTATTTCAAAGCCACTGAGGCAAAACACCCTTTCTTTTTTTCCCCATATATGAGTGAGTCTCTGAATGTCAAATGGCCAAATGGTACATTTTTAAAATGGTATTTACACCAATAACTAATTAACCTACATGCTTCTTTTGCAGGTGTGTAAAGTCACAAATGGTCAAATATATAGTTTTTATGCAGTTTCCATTGTTACTGTTTGTGCGATAGTGAATAAATAGATTTAAAGGTAAAATTTCCAGGAAAACAGAGACTTCAAAACGTTACACGAGAGACAGTGCCTCACAATACCTAAAATAACAGGAACAGAATCGCTCTTAAATTGAAACCCAATTGTTGTTTCAGGAAATAAAGTGTTGTCTTCAATAATTTGCCAGATATCAGGATTTCCATTTTTATATTTTTTGACTTTGAACGCCAGAAACTTCGTGAATACAAGCGTAACAGACATTGTCATCAGCAGAGTCTGCAAACCGAAAATTGCTACCGGCAAACCACAGAATTATTTTCACTGAAAATTTTCCATCGGTTGGGTATTGCAACAAAGAGTTAGTGTGTGAAATATAACAAGTTAGAATGCTTTTATTCACAACTGCCACCGACTTTTGTTTTTGGCAAAAATCCTTGGTCATTTCGATCGTTTTGCTTTTTTTCAAATTTATCTCAAAAAATGTGTGATTCCGACTTTTCTTCGATCCGCACTTTATAACTGCAACAAACCGGTTTTGACCAGATTTTGTGCTGCCATTGTCAACTTTCAACATGCAGACTCCAAAGCGTAGTAAGTGTTTAAATGTTTCTCCTTTGGTTTTCTTTTTGGTTACGCTTGTGGCATCCGCTCTCAGCCAATCACGAGCCTTGAAAATAGACGCCGCCACGTGACCCAGATTTTGCCTCCAGCTCGCACTCAGCTGCGCAAATTCTGTGTTCCGCGTGATTCGGGTGTAATACTGCCAATAAACGTCGTTTAGCTTAAGATTACACCCGAATCACGCGCACCGTTAAGGTGCATGGAGTACAGTACCGCCGAGCAAGACGTTTGTCACAAAACGCAGATACATTGTCACGCTCGCTGAAACGAAGTCAACCTATTGGATGTAACTCAGGATACACAATCATCACAAAATTCTCCAGTGTGTTTTTGTGATGATCCCTTTCATGATGATTATAATAGTAGTGATTTTCCTCTCGCTAATGATGAGGTATCAGAGAGCGAGAATCGATAGCGAAGCTGTCATGCTGGCTGAAACGAAGTCAACCTCGCCATCATCGGTACTTCATTGTAGGCTCATATTGATTGTAACTCAGGACTAATAATCCCAATCATCACAAAATTGGAGGATGCATGGAAAGGATCTCTCACACCAGGTGGAACATTCAGAGCATGATGCTGGGGATTAGAGACGTGGAGGACCAGACAACCCTGCCAGTAGCCAGACGAGGACAGACTTACCTATTTTCAGCAGCTGCATGACAGCCTGACTGCCTGTGCATAATTTGAAGATGTTGCTGCGTTGTCATCTCAAGTGGACATTTACATCAATAGCAGGTAATGCATAACTATTTTTTGGTACAATTTTATCCACCAGGAATTTATGGCTTAAAAGACAATGTTCCTAAAACATCGTTATAAATCTTAGTGTGTGTTTTCCTGGGTGCCTTATCAGAGGAATCAGTTTTCAATTAAATCAGATTCCTGCCTTATCAGAGGAATCAGTTTTCAATTAAATCAGATTCATCTTTACTTTATTGCGTCTTATGACTGTTTGCATGTGTGTGTGTGTGTGCAGATTTCCCCTCAGTGTGCAGCAAGTAATCTTGTGCTTGTTTGTTTGACTTCAGAATTCAAATTCCTCATCAAAAGCTTGTTGGAGGTACGGGCGTAACGAATGACACAGGATTTTAAAAATAGCTCTAAAATCAAAGTTCTTTTGCCAATGAGGTTGATATTTGCCACATTAACATTAAAGACATTTCTTTTCAAGTTGTACGTGTTATTTTGCCTGTATAAAAGTTTTACATACAAAGAGAGAAAAAAACACATTGCAGCTGTACGAGTGTAACGGATGACAAAGTAATATTTAACCTTTTACCCTTTTTATTTTATTTTTCTTATAATTTTCTTTCTCTTTATGTTAACCCATTCTGTTATTGTGTGTTTGAAACACAAATCATCTCATTTGTTGTTTTTTATTGCAAGAAAAGTGATCATTTACTTTGTCAACCGTTACACGTTTACCACACCAACTTTTGAACTTTACACAGCTCCTAAGCACACATTTCTCAATAAACTATCTTTTTGAGTTAGGTACACACAGTTAAAGTGTCAGTCTTTATAATAATACCAAAATAGTGACAATTCAAGCACTTTTTTGAAACTGGGTTTGTGTAACGTTTTTGCCACGACGTTTAGAGACTTACTCATATCTCAAAACTCCACTAGAGGGAGGTAATCCTATTAAAGGGAGGTTATCCCATCACCCAAGGGAGGTAACCCGTCACCATCAAAAGTAGTGTACTGGGCGGAAGCCTAATGTTGGTGAGGCAATTTCTCCAAGAAGCTGTTGCTAGGGAGACAAACCTGAAGACGCTGCGTGGACATCTGGGCCTGGCGCTCATGGAAGCTGGACTCTGGCATAGCCAAAGACAGACGCTGCATGCAGAAACACAGCAAACTAAGTCACTTGGAAACCAATGCCGCAGGCCCTGGGTAGAATCTATCACCACTTAAAGATAGACTCTCCTGCCCGGATGGCAGACTGGGGTGTGAGAGAAGGATCAATGCATGTAGAAGACTTGGGGGAGAAAATGGGAACACAATGCATACTCTGGGATGGCAATTCACAGGCAGGACTGGAAAGATTTGACCACGATGCACACACTGATGGATGGGAGGGGAATATTCAAAGGGAAAATGAACTTCAATTACTCACTCTAAGATACAGACTGTGTCAAAATCATAATAAGCAGAAAAAGACAGGGAAGGGGAACACTGTGGGAATCAAAGGCAAACACAATCCCACTGCAAACACATATATCAATAATAAATTCAAATATGAAATATTGAGTGACAAAATACAAATTAACAAGAGAAAGAAAACTCAAATCAAGGATGGAGTCACACACACACACACACACACACACACACACACACACACACACACACACACACACACACACACACACTCACAGAGTAAGTACCAACATAATCCCATTGGAAAACTTCATTACACATGTTTAAAAAAACAGTGAGACAATCTCATGCTCCATGCATCCAGTCATCGCTTGCTCTTCCAAGGTTGCTTTCCTTCACAATGCAGGATGTACTGTACATGCTGTGCTTCCATACAGAAGGCCAAAGGATGACTAAACAGCTGTGCTTCCATACAGAAGGCCAAAGGAAGACTAAACAGCTGTGCTTCCATACAGAAGCCCAAAGGATGACTAAACAGCTGTGCTTCCATACAGAAGACCAAAGGATGACTAAACAGCTGTGCTTCCATACAGAAGCCCAAAGGATGACTAAACAGCTGTGCTTCCATACAGAAGCCCAAAGGATAACTACACAGCTGTGCTTCCATACAGAAGGCCAAAGGATGATGTGCTTCCATACAAAAGGCCAAAAGATGACTACACAGCTGTGCTTCCATACAGAAGGCCAAAAGATGACTACACAGCAAGACGATTAACAGAAGGGTTGAGCACACAGATTACCTCACAGCACACAAGAGCCCAACACAGATGGACTTCAATAACATCTTCTGATGCATCATTCTTAAACTTACCTAGCTGAATCTCTGAGACTCTCCCAAACTTACCCAAGTGCCTTGCTCCAGGCAGTCTAACATATTCACATCCCAAGACATGAAGTTCTCATATAGGCATCATTTCCCTCATATCCCATCTTTGATACACTCAGTGCTCCAGCATCACTGGAGATGCCCATCTATCACACAGCTGATTTTCCCTTGGATACACGGGAGCCCACGAAGGTGAAGAATGCAACGGAGGTCACAACATGGGTGCCTCCATCACAGAGACAACTAGTACACAATGTGGTCATTATGGGTACATAAATGTGATAACCACCAACCTGTAGATCCCACTTACCCCACACCCACCTCCCATCATGAAGTTCTGGTCACACAGGAGACCACATAAGTGACAACACAGAAGGTACCGCCCATAACTTGACAGCAGCATGCACCCTGGAGACTACCCTGTCCCATATTGAAGTTGAGGTCACATGAGGGACTTCTCAGGCAACAACAAAGGACACAACAACCACCAATCTGGATGCTCAGGTCACACAGAGTACAACGCAGAACACAACCACCAATCTGGATGTTCTGATCACACAGAGGACAACACAAGACACAACAACCACTAATCAGGATGCTCTGATCACACAGAGGACACCACAAGACACAACAATCACCAATCTGGATGTTCTGGTCACACAGAGGACAACACAGGACACAACAACCACCAATCTGGATGTTCTGATCACACAGAGGACAACGCAGGACACAACAACCACCAATCTGGATGTTCCGGTCAACAGAGGACAACACAAGACAACAATCACCAATCTGGATGTTCCGGTCAACAGAGGACAACACAGGACACAACAACCACCAATCTGGATGTTCTGGTCACACAGAGGACAACACAGGACACAACAACCACCAATCTGGATGTTCCGGTCACACAGAGGACAACACAGGACACAACAACCACCAATCTGGATGTTCCGGTCAACAGAGGACAACACAGGACACAACAACCACCAATCTGGATGTTCCGGTCAACAGAGGACAACACAGGACACAACAACCACCAATCTGGATGTTCCGGTCACACAGAGGACAACACAGGACACAACAACCACTAATCAGGATGTTCTGGTCACACAGAGGACAACGCAGGACACAACAACCACCAATCTGGATGTTCTGATCACACAGAGGACAACACAAGACACAACAACCACCAATCAGGATGTTCCGGTCAACAGAGGACAACACAGGACACAACAACCACCAATCAGGATGTTCCGGTCAACAGAGGACAACACAGGACAAAACAACCACCAATCTGGATGTTCTGGTCACACAGAGGACAACGCAGGACACAACATCCACCAATCAGGATGTTCTGGTCACACAGAGGACAACACAAGACACAACATCCACCAATCTGGATGTTCTGGTCACACAGAGGACAACACAAGACACAACAACCACCAATCAGGATGTTCTGGTCACACAGAGGACAACACAGGACACAACAACCACCAATCTGGATGCTGCGGTCACACAGAGGACAACACAAGACAACAATCACCAATCTGGATGTTCCGGTCAACAGAGGACAACACAGGACACAACAACCACCAATCTGGATGTTTCGGTCACACAGAGGACAACACAGGACACAACAACCACCAATCTGGATGTTTCGGTCACACAGAGGACAACACAGGACACAACAATCACCAATCTGAATGTTTCGGTCACACAGAGGACAACACAGGACACAACAACCACCAATCTGGATGTTCTGGTCACACAGAGGACAACACAGGACACAACAATCACCAATCTGGATGTTCTGGTCACACAGAGGACAACACAGGACACAACAACCACCAATCTGGATGCTCTGATCACACAGAGGACAACACAGGACACAACAACTACCAATCTGAATGTTTCGGTCACACAGAGGACAACACAGGACACAACAACCACCAATCTGGATGTTCTGGTCACATAGTGGACAACACAGGACACAACAATCACCAATCAGGATGTTTCGATCACACAGAGGACAACACAGGACACAACAACCACCAATCTGGATGTTCTGATCACACAGAGGACAACACAGGACACAACAACCACCAATCTGGATGTTTCGGTCACACAGAGGACAACGCAGGACACAACAACTACCAATCTGAATGTTTCGGTCACACAGAGGACAACACAGGACACAACAACCACCAATCTGGATGTTCTGGTCACATAGTGGACAACACAGGACACAACAATCACCAATCAGGATGTTTCGATCACACAGAGGACAACACAGGACACCAACCTCATTTGGATGTGTTGGTCACACTACAGATGTCCCCCTACCTGGATGTCTCGGTCACGACGTGTCAGGTCCTTGCCCAACTGTTCAACCCGCTGGGCCAGAGTCTGTCTCATGGTCTCCGCCTCCTGCCGCTCCTGCCCCGCTGCTGCCAGCTTTGCCCTGACTTCCGCAAGGCTGGTGGCCAGCTCCTCCACCTCCCTGCGTACAGACACAGCGGAATGGTCAGCCATCATGCTCTATAGCTTGCCTGGTGAAGGGCTGGTCTGTGTGTGTGTTGTGTGTTGTGTGTGTGGTGTGTGTGTGTGTTGTGTGTGTGTTGTGTGTGTGTTATGTACGAGGTGTGTGTCTGTGTGTGTGCGTGCTTGTGTGCATGTGTGTGTGGTGTGTGTGTTGTGTGCATGGGTGTGTTGTGTGTGTGTGTTGTGTGTGTTGTGTACAGGGTGTGTGTCTGTGTGTGTGTGCTTGTGTGTGCTTGTGTGTGCGTGCGTGTGTGCATGTGTGTGTGGTGTGTGTGTTGAGTGCATGGGTGTGTTGTGTGTGTGACTGTGTGTATGTGCAAGTGTGCGGTGTGCGTGTGCAGTGTGTGAGGTGTGCAGTGTGTGTTGTGTGTGTGTGTGTGTGTTTTGTGTGTGTGTGTGGTGTGTATGTGCATGCATGTGCATGGTGTGTGTGTGTTTGCCTGCGTGTGCATGCATGCATGCGTACATGTGTGTCTGTGTGCATGCATGCAAGGTCATGTGTTTGGAGGGAAGAGGGCCAGGTGGTGCTGCTCAGGCACGCTGAGGAGTACATAACTTCAAGCTGAATGTTATTACATTTTTATTTTAAATCATTAAACAGTCTTAGACTTTGTCAAATCTTACTCCATTTTAACGCTCTTGATTGAGGTCGTGTACCAATTGTGAATGGATTAATCAGGAAGGAGGTGAAAGTACAGCTGCCTAAACTTCAGCATTGTTCTGTTCTGACGTTCTTGGGTATAGGAGATGTCAATTTTTGACAACATAGATCTACTAATCAAGCAAACCATTTGGTGCTACTGACATAGGCTAGACGGTGGTTTATCCTGAAATACAAAGCGAGACGTACTTACATATGAATGACATGACGTTTTCACCCAACGCATTTTGTGATTGGACAATGCCCCGCAGAGATGACTTTCCCCCCCGCCTTCTCTTGATATCTTAACTGTGATTAGCTGGCTGTATGGGTGAACATTTCGTGAACTCTTGGACCCAAAGATTGTTGTATTTGTTGCGTGTGATTACACAAATATTTTTAGAGGAAAGTATAATTTGATCGGGTAATAAGACAAAAGAAAACGATGAAAGCCCATATTTCGGGTGAAAACGTCATGTCATTCATATGCAAGTAGGTCACGCTCTACATTTCAGGATAAACCAACATCTAGCCTATGACACTACAGATAGCACAGAAAGACTGCCATTGAAAACTCACATGTCCTTGGTCTCCAGCATCTGCTGGAAATTCTGCAATCAAAAAAGAAGGTTGTTTATTTCTCAACTGCATAAAAGTGAGTTTAAAAAAAGGCTACTTATAATATGGCATTAACTTGTGATGTTGTGTAGATACACTTCTCATACCAAAAAAAGTGTTTAGAAACCAACTCAATCTCCTGGATCAAGAGCAATTCTCTTAAGGTTTAGTTCCTCTCTGTCACTGAATTATTGTGAATAGCCATAATGGTAGTTCTAGAGAGAACCGCCCTCATGCTCATTACAACATGTCCATAAATCATGTAGGTACTCCACAATAGACTTCAGCGCTTGGCTTTATGAACTGCCTTGCCAGGATTTTGGAGATGTTTCTTTTGTTTGGCAGTTCCTACCCCAAGTGATATTTGTTCTACCTATAATTAGCATCTTCAAATCTCCCCACCCACCCACCATCCACCCCCATCCCAGCCCCTCCCATCTGATTTCACCTTCCTGAACCTTGGCCTACTTAATTAAATTAACCTCAAATCATCTTGCCTCATCAAAACTCATCTTCTCGCAACATATCCATAACAAAACAGCACTGGAGTGAACACACACACACACACACACACACACACACACACACACACACAAATAGGTAAATGCATAAAACAGCAAACAATGTATGGGAGCGTTTGTTTGGCCCAAAATCTACAGATTCTCCCTGAATGGCTAGTCAAAGATGAGTGAGATGCTCCTACAACTAGAAAAACGGCCAATTATCTAGCAAGGCGGAAGAACATGGCTGCGTCCTGGTGACAGAGTCGGTGAAGAAGTTGCCGATAGACAAAATAACTGACGATTCAGATGTCACATCAGTTTTTCACTTTATAGAACACACCATGGTGTCATACCTAATGGCACGGAAACTTTTTCAACAACAAAAAAGCAACCCGGATTCAACTGTAGACTATTTTGTCAAAAATGTAAGGCCTCGATTCATTTCAATCAATTCAAGGGACATAATTCATAGAGCGTACGAATACAGTGTTGCATGTTTGCAAGCGATTAAAAACAAATTGGCAGTGTATGTCCAGAAATAACCTATACACCTACTCCTCAATATATACAAATTACCACTCAAACAGCAATTACTTCCATGTACATACACTTTTCCATTTTTGAACCCGGAGAAGCACATTACAGGCACTGTTATTAGCATGTCCAATTGGCTGTCCAACAGCGGAGACAAATTGCAAAAACGATGGGTTCATCCCTATCGAAGCCACGTACAAAAGCAAACATAGTAATTTTGACTTAAAAATCACACCTACTTCATGAGAAATGGACAAGGATTCGATATGTATGCTTTTTGTTTTTGTTGATCTTGTGTAGGGTATTAAATGTGTGATTTAATGCGAAATT
>JAWQFJ010003186.1:12500-45000 GCA_034096865.1 Theodoxus fluviatilis | reverse complement strand
AGTAACCTATATCGGTGTAGCAACTTCACTCTACGCGCAGTGCCGCAGAGGACTCACTCCTTACAAAGGAGGACTCGTTTATCCTCTAGTTAAGCTCTCACCTTAACTCTGTCGTATCTGCTCTCTCTTGTGTGAGTCTGTCGGGCTTATATACCCTCTACACAGGTTCCAGACACTTCCAGAAAAGCGTACGATCTATTCCACTGCCGCGAAGTTTCACAAATGATGTCATGTGACACAGTCAAGACAAATTTAGCCCGACTCAACCATGTGACTGGGCAATGACCTAGTGGAGAGACCAATGTAAACAATCTCATTGCGCTACAATGTTTGGGTTTGTTCTGGAACCTTCACAACATAGTCCTCCCCTAATGACCGAAATGACCTCGTCGGTCTCACTACATGTACAACTTCACAATTAAATTTACAAAACATCATGAACTAACACCTAAAAAATATGCAGCTAACAAAAACATTAACATCAACAAAAACAACAAAATACTGGAGAAGTTAATTCACAGTCCAGGTAGTCCATGGATTGGAGAGCACGTAGCATAGATGCGAGACCTGGCACATGAGCCTAAGCTTCCTTGCGGTAGTATCTGCCGAGTCAAAGTCTGCAAGACCACTGTCCACACTGTCATTGAAAGGTACAGTACTCCTCACACAAAGCGAGATGGGCGCATCACACGCCGCATGTATGTCTGCACGTCCTCAAGGGCCGCTTCATCATCGCTCTCGTCTTCCGAGGAAAGTCCTGATACAGTGCCTCTCTAGGCTCGTCGTCGGTCGGGTCAGGGCGTCGTCGTGGCGACTGCCACTAGTCCTGCGGTAGATCTCCCTGGTACCTCCAGAGATGGGCATGGTTCATGTAACATCCTGCCTGTTGCCGGGCCAGCTTGGTGGTGCATCCCTTCTCAGCCCGTGGGTTGGAGAACCACGGTGCAGTGCCCTCAGGAGAGGTCTGGTGATCAGCCTTGCGATCGTAACTAGACTTCATTCCGTCCACGCTCCGCTGCAGGTGTGTCTTTGCGGACTTTTGCACGCCTGCAGCATACCCTGGAGCGGCTCCACACACTGGGGCGCGTCACGGGGGGTATCCACCAATGGCCTGGCAACCACTGCAGAAATATCAGTCTTACTAGGGCCACTACAACGACTGTAGGGTCTTGTCTGTGAGGCACAGATGGTACAACGCCGACACAAGTTGCTAACAGACTTGTGCCGACCAATCCAAAAGTACCTTTTACAGACACATCAGTACGTCTTCCACCTTCCGAAATGGCCAGCTGCTGGGTCGTCATGTAGCTGTCTCAGCGCTTCCTCCTGCATGGCTCTCGGCAGAACAGGGAGAGGGCAGCAGATTTCTCCCTTCTTGTCCATCCACTTTCTGAACAGCCCTCCATCTGTCAGCTGCAGGGCATCCTACTGGGTCCAGTACGCCTTGGTGACAAGACTGGTAACGGCGACCTTCTTCTAGGGTGGGTGGACAGGCCTGTCCTCCATCCAGTGGATGATGGGCTGCAGGTCAGGGTCCTGTCTCTGTGCGGCTACCAGAGGCATCTCTTGAGCGGTGATCCGCCTCAACACTCCTGAGGGCCGCAGTGAAGCATTCCCTTCACCCACAAGACCCTTCAACTGCACGTTGTGCCCATCAATCAGCAGGAGGGACCGTCCCCAGTCTATCACGCAGCAATGCTCCTGCAGAAAATTTGTCCCCAGGATGACGTAATCTTCTATGTCGGCAATCACGAAGAAGTGAGGAACAACAAGCTCACCGGCCTTCACCTTCCCTGTCACGACGCTGTGCACAGGGATCAGTCTGTTTCTGACGTCAGTGAGTACCATCGCCGATTTCTCCATCCTCTTGAAGGGGCGCAGACCAGTCCTCAACACAGAAATGGTTGCTCCTGAGTCGATCAACGCCTGATGACGGTTGCCGTCGATGTGAACCTCGATCGACGATCCTTCTTGGTTTACACGGACACTCTTCAGCCGATGACTGATGAGATGTGGGGCGGGGGAGGCAGGGAACGCCGGACTTTGCCCCCTAAACCCGGCGCATCCTAGTTTTCCTGGGCTGTGGTGGTCTTTCCCTGTGGACAGCGGCGAGCGATGTGGCCTGTCTTATCACAATTGTAACATCTGATCTGCCCTGGCTGTCCATCCTGACGAGAGGAACGGTTATGATTCTTCTCCAGTTACTCCACCATTAACTGAAGAAACTGGGTTAGAGAGAGAGTGTCGCCGTCACCCTCCGGCTTCTCTTGACTGCCAATGGCTCTGATCCTGTGAGGGTGGAAAGTCTGCTGGGTTGCTTCTTCACGCTGAGCGATGGCCTCGACACGGATAGCGGTGTTGACTGCCTTCTCCAAAGTGGTGGGAGCCAGCACCTGCACCTGATGCTTTGCTTCATCGTCAATGAGGGCATCTAGGAACTTCTCTCGAGCCAAATCGTCAATTGCCTCCCTGTTAAGGGCAAGTTGAGCTCGCCTCACCAGCCTCTCGATGTCGGCCGCCAACTCAATGAGCGATTCTCCCTTCTTGCGCTTTCTGTTCGCAATATGCAGCCTCTTGCTGGCGAATTTCTTTCTCCTCTGTTTTCTTCTGTTCGTGGTATGCCTTCTCCTCTGCCTCCTTCTGTTCGCAGTATGCCTTCTCCTCTGCCTCCTTCTGTTCGCTCTCCTCTATCTCCTTCTGTTCGCGGTGTCGTTTTTCCTCCTCCTGGGCTTCTGTCTGCTGTCTCTGTTGGTCGAGCAGGAGTTTCATCATCATTGCAATGTCTTCCGTCAGTTGCTCTGTCGTCTCAGCGCGTGCGGCGGCTTGAGTCATGCGTTTCTCGCCATTAATGTCCATTGTAAACTGTCATAGCTTTGACTGTTCACCGTCTCGAGAACCAATGTTGCACTCTTCTCTTGCAATAGTCCTGTTGTACGGGGGTTCTCCTAGCTTGCGCCGGGAAGTCGGAAGTTACAAACGCTGTGTATCGACCAATGCATGAATAAAGTTTATCGAAAACGACCACCAGGGTTTGTAACTTCGACTTCCCGGCGCAAGCTAGGAGAACCCCCGTACAACAGGACTATTGCAAGAGAAGAGTGCAACACATATATACATACCAATTAGATGTTAAACCTCTGTTATAGGCATGTCTAGTTTGCAGCCTAATATCTTGCAGTACACATACACACTTACACTAGTATGCACACACACACACACACACTTACGCACACACTTATGCATGTGCGAGCACACGCACATATATGTTACAAAAAACGGGGGAGGAGAGGAGCAGAATGGTGTTGTTCAATCCGCATGTCCCACAGCGACCACTTGGAGCCACTACCCGCAGCCGCTGGCCACAGACCTGCTTCAGCAGCCAGTCCCACCAGGTCGGGGGAGAGGACTTAAAGGATTTCTTTAACGTGTCTCACTGCAACACGGACCGGCTTCACCCACGTCTCTTCACGAGGCTATGCTGGAAGCACAATGGTTTAACTTTCAAACGCCTCCGGCAAGGAAGCATCACACAGTGCACATGTGACCACACTCAGCCAATCAAATCATCAGGGAAGCATCCCTCACAGTGCACACGTGACTACCCCCAACCAATCAAACCATCACTGCCTCATGAACGGTCTCAGCTTGTTCCCGCCAAACCTCGCATTTCAAATAACACAGAAACTAGGACAAAGGTCAGATCGTAATTTCCACCAAACTTTGCATTTCAAACAACACAGAAAATAGGACAAAGGTCAGACCGTAGTTCCCGCCAAACCTCACATTTCAAACAACACAGAAAATAGGACAAACGGTCGGACTGTAACAGTTGCAAAAAAAAACAAACAAGTGAAGAGGATTGTGGATTGGATAACACCGCTCTCTCCTCGCCCGTTTTTTTCGTAACACACACACACGCACATACACACACTGATACACATACACACACAGATACACATACACACACACACACACACATATGCAAACACACATGCACACACACGCACACTCACACATGCACACAGACACATGGATGCACATACATGTGCACACACATACACATGCACACACGCACACACACACACACTTGCGCAGACACATACTCACACATATGCGCACACACAGACACTCACACACACATACACACACTCATACACATACATGCAGACACACATACACACACACACACATACACACATTTGTTCATTTGCATGCTCTCACACATGCAAACCACACACACACATATTTACACACACACAGACACACACACAGACCCCCCCCCCCCACATATACATACACACATGCACACATACACACACACACACACATACACACACACACATACACACACACGTTAACACATATACACACCACCCCCGCACACACATACATACACACACACGCATACACACAGGTACACACACTTATACATAAACACACGCACACACAAACCACCACCCCACCCCACACCCACTCACACCCCACACACATCACACATACGCACACCGCATACACACTCACACACACACACTGTCAAACACACATGCTCACACACATATACACACACACACACGTACACACACGCACATACACACAAACTCCATGTTTTGATGTAGATGGCATGCTTGAGTTGCAGTCTGAGTACCATCTGTTTGTGGACGAGTTTCGAAGGAACTCGGGATTCGTATGGATCATGAAGCCCATTGCTCGCTCACAAGGAAAAGGCATTTTCCTCTTCCGAAAACTCAAGGACATCACAGACTGGAAGAAGGTTGGTCTTCTATGTAGTGGGAATGTTCAGTTTGTGTTGTTCAGTTTTCTCTGCTACCTTGATAGAAGATGGAATGTAATGAATTAGATTTGTCTTTATGATTTTTACTCTTTTTTTTTCGTGCGTGTGTGTGTGTGTGTGTGTGTGTGTGTGTGTGTGTGTGTGTGTGTGTGTGTCTGTATGGGTTTCAGAACAAGTTTTAAGGGTTGGGAAGTTCCTGTAAATACAAAGCTTGCTCGTTGCACTGTGCATTGTCCTGCTCTTGTTCATTTCTCACCTGGAAAAAAAGAAAACCGAAAAAAATGACCGGAGTCTGACCAATTGTATTCTCTCGTGAGAGAGGTGGGCCCTGAAGAGGGCCGTTACTAGAGCAGTCGTAGGCTTCTAGAGCAGTCGTAGGCGAGCTTTCGGAGGGGATCCTCCTTCTTCAGGCCAAGTGGTACAGGACTGGCAGGCTTGTTCATTTCTGTGTTGGTAGGGTCCTCCCTCTCCCTCTCCCTCTCCGTCTCTCCTTTGTCTGTCTGTCTCTCTCTCTGCCTGTCTGTCTGTCTGTCTGTCTGTCTGCATGTGTGTCTGTCTGTCTGTCTGTCTGTCGGTCTGTCTGTCTGCATGTGTGTGTCTGTCTGTCTGTCTGTGTGTCTGTCTGTCTGTGTGTCTGTCTGTCTGTGTGTGTGTCTGTCTGTCTCTCTGTGTGTCTGTGTGTCTGTCTGTCTGTCTGTCTGTCTGTCTGTCTGTCTGTCTGTCTGTCTGTCTGTCTGTCTGTCTGTCTGTCTGTCTGTCTCCGCTTTGGCATCCAAATTCTAACATTTTGGCTATAAATCTTATGTTTTCCCTCAAGTAAGACAGCTACTTGCAATGGCATAGGATTCATTTGATAGACTTTGTTATGCTGATTGAGGCAACATTTGGAGTAGGTAAGTTTGAATATATAACCTCTCTTTTCTGCAAGAACAAGAGGAGGGCTACCAAACAAATTTGGGACTACGTGTCGGTGCACGGTTCCAAGAGAACCGATCACCAGGACAACGATCTTGGTGGAAAAACCCGCTTCACAAAGCCTGAAGTGTAGTGGCATGTATTTGTTGAACTTATGTTTATCACATGCGTCCAGAAATACATCAAAAGGGTTGGACACTTCAAAAATGAAAGCGGCTGATTGACTATGGTCTAATACGCAAAGGTCTGGTTTGCAAGTGTCTATGGCTTCTCCGTGCAGAGCCACTGGCGGATTGTGGAACACTTCACAATATTCCGTCAGCTCCAACATGGTTAGTTCCTGCAGTACAAACTCCACACAACGATCTTGTTGCTCTGGGTACAGACCCCACAGTTCATACATACATACAAACATACAGACATTCATACATACATATATACATACAGGTGTCCCCTCATCAGAGAGGTCTGATGATAATGATAGTACTCTGGTCTGCAACAGTTAAGGGCCACATAAACATTTCTGTCTCAAAGGGAAAAAGAAATCTGCAATTCAAAGAGTGATTTAATTCAACATTTAAGCAATTGATTTATGCCAAAAATTCATTGACAAGTCAAAACTCATTAGCTTGGCATCCGTCAGAAGCACCCCACCCCCCTTTCTGAAAGTTGCAAGGAAAGTCCAGTCAGTTTGTCCTTGTTCAATAAAGGGTGTGGCCATCATTTGCTGCCAAACAATCCATCACCGTTGCCTCATCGAGCGGACAAGGTTCTGCAGCATATGTTGTGGGATGGCGAGCCACTCCTGCTGCAGGAACTGGAAGAGCTGAGCAGTATCTGTGGGTTGGGGGTGATTGTCCACTACGCAGCGTCCCAGAATGTCCCACAAGTTTTCAATGGGAGCCAGGTCTGGGGATCATGCTGGCCAGTCCATACAGACAACCTGCTGACGCTGCAGAAAGTCCCTCACCACCACAGCACGGTGAGGGGTGGCGTTGTCGTCCTGTAGACAGGAGCCACGTCCCATGGCCTGACAATCTCATCTCTGTACCTGATGCCGGTCAGGTTGCCTCGGATGAGGTACAGAGGAGTCCTCCCATGGAGATGAAAGCCTCCCTACACCATCACAGATCCCCCTCCATAACGGTTGTGCTCTTGGACGCAAGCATCGACGAATCGCTCGCCTACACGTCGCCACACGCGCCTCCGAGCATCACTGTTCAACATGGTAAACCGAGATTTATCGGTAAACAGGACTGTGCCCCACTGCTGCCTGTTCCAGCGCTGGTGGTTGTGGCAGCACGCCATCCGAGCTCGGCGATGTTGTGGTGTCAGCGGTGTTCGGATGGCAGGGACCCTTGCGTGGAGGTCCCCCTCGTGCAGGCGTCGCTCGACGGTGTCCTGGGAGATGGTAACGTTGGTGGCCGTCCTCAGGGTGACTCTCAGGGTCCTGGCAGTGATTGTTTGGTCACGCAGCGCCAAAAGGTGAAGACAACGGTCTTCACACCTGCTCGTTGCTCGTGGGCGTCCGGAGCGGGGCCTTCATCAGCACTTCCGGTGGCCTGGAAGCGTTCATGCAGGCGTTGGATGACAGAGTGGCTCACTCCAAGCCATCTGGCGACTTCTCGGCCGGGAGTTCCATCCTGAAGCCACCCCAGCGCTCATCCACGATCAAGTGTGCGCCTAGAGCTCCACTATGTACTTTTTTGACTGTGTGGAGGAAGTGCGCCTTATAAATAAACATATTATTATTATTATTAAGTGTTGACAGTCTCTGTCTTGGAGGCATGATTATTAAGAGCCCTGGTTGCGGCCCTTAAATACCCGTTGGTTTGTAACTTTTGCTGAACAGTGGTCACTAGGGACATGGCTTGCAAGTGCAATATGCCAGAAACCTGCAGCGACATTGCTTCTTCAGCAAAAGTCGACTAAACTTTGTATAATTATCATGAATTTGCAACGTTTTTGGTTCTGCTGACAACGCCTTTGCTCAACGGCAATGCCTGCATAACAGGCTTGGGCACTAGCAGCAATAAATAAAGTTGCAGTGTAGCCCACCTTGCGTCATTTTCAGCGTTGTTGTCTCAGTGTAAAATAAATATTTGTAAAGCTACTGATAACAAGGGCCGGCCCTTAACTTTTGCGGACCAGTGTACATGTCACTGAGACAACTGATTGACTTGAAAACAAAGACAAACAATATACTATTACTAGGAACTCACGGGTTAGGGAATGGTCGAGACGGGGAGGCGGGCGGGGTGGGGGGTAGGATGGTGTGTGTGTGTGTGTGTGTGTGTGTGTGTGTGTGTGTGTGTGTGTGTGTGTGTGTGTGTGTGTATGTGAGCCTTCACTGCTCATTAGGAAGGGGAAAGGGTGAAGAGTCAGCCAGTGTGCAGCAGGGGTGTGGTAAGCCCTAGCCCTCTGCAGCGTCATGGATTGGATCGGAGGTATGAGAGGCAGAATGCTGGGTATTGTTCACGTTATGTACCCTCGGCCAGGATGCGTGGACAATGCTTCGGCCACTATCAAGGCACCTTAAAACTAAGGTACTATTTCTAGCAAAGAAGGGACCAGCGAGAACAAAGGAGGACCAGAACATTCAAAAACTTGAATGTACCTTGATTGTTCTTTGTTCTATTACTCAGTTACTATTTCGGGGAAGTGAGAGGGGGGGGGGGGGGGGGGGGGAGAGGGGGGAAGGAACAAAGGAGGGTCCGAACATTCTATAAAGTTTCCTGACTAAAGGCTTCACAACACTAACACAGAACAACAAAAAACAACAACCGATTGTCTGAGGGGAGCTAGGGGGTGGGTTGGAGGTCAGGATTGGCATGATGAGTGAGTGTGTGTGTGTGTGTGTGTGTGTGTGTGTGTGTGTGTGTGTGTGTGTATATGTGTGTGTGTGTATATGTGTGTGTGTGTGTGTGTGTGTGTGTGTGTGCGTGTCTGTGTGTATGTATGTGTGTGTGTGTGTGTGTGCGTGTCTGTGTGTATGTGTGTGTGTGTGCGTGCACAGGCAAGTGTTCGCTGGCCACAGATTATTTTGAGAAGAAAACCGGTCTGACATGACAGGTGTCCGCTCATTGGGGGTCCGCTTGTCACAGGGAGTACTGCATAAGGTCCTCTGTAGTGGGGGAAAAAACGTCACAGGGAGTACTGCATAAGGTCCTCTGTAGTGGGGGAAAAAACGTCACAGGGAGTACTGCATAAGGTCCTCTGTAGTGGTAAAAAACCCGTAAATCACGTGCAGAAGAAACCACAAGGGCAGGGGTGTCGCGTATGAATGGTGTGAACTATGTCTGTAACAGCAAGGAGTAACATGTGAGAGTGTGTGTGTGTGTGTGTGGGGGGGGGGGGGTGCATGCGTTATGCGTTGATGATCGTGTATGTGTTATGTGTGCTGTGCGAGTGTGGTTGTTGATGTGCATGCAGGATGATGAACATGACGGGGGGGGGGGGGGGGGGGGGGGGGTTATTGTACATGTGTTATGGATGAAGATCGGGTATGTGTTATTGCGTGACGATGATTGTTTGATGTGCATGCTTGTGTCTTTGTTCCTTCTGTGATTACTTGTTTTGGTGTAAAATGTTTCTCTATTAAATTGAATTGCCTCTGATGGACTCCATAACTTGAACGATATGATTGAGTTAATTAATGTTGAACTGTTTTTGTTTTTGTATGTATGTATTATGTTTTTGCCACCGACAAAACGAATTTCCTTGTGATCAATGAGGACAATAAAGTATCTTGTATCTTGTATCTTGTATCTTAATCTGTGGATATCTAAATATAGCGTGGAGGAAGATCTATAAATAGCTCTGGAAAACCCAAAGCAAGGAACGCAGCTCTGTGTCAGTGCTGCTGTCCCGCTCCGGCCACAAACCGCTCCCGCTATCCGTCCCGTTCCCCCCCCACCCCCCATCCCATCCCCCCCCCCACTCCCCATCCCATCCCCCCCACCCCCCGTCTCTCTTCCTCTCGCAGAACGGCAGTCATGCAAGCCATTTTGTGTGTTTGGGGAAGGTAATGTACGCGCATGCGAGTGTATTGGTGTCGTCGCTCTCTCTCGCAGAACGGCAGTCGTGCGTGACACTTTTTTTTTTAACAAATGTGTCATTGATCAAAGTTGATGCAGCCTGGGTCGAAGTTGTTGCAGACGTTTTTCTTTTTCTTTTGAGAATGTGTAGTTTCAGTGTGAAATGTCATTTTCGCATTTATGATTCGATTGTTATACACTCATCTACAGTTGTATGAGATCGTGTCGTGTCACTAAATGTGTTGCCTGTGTCGCCTAAGAGCGCGCACGCACACGTATGAATGTGTGTGTGTGTGTGTGTGTGTGTTAGCGCGCGTGCGTGCACATGTGTGTACAGGTGTGCGTGCTTTTTGACTCACATGCGAAGCAAAAGTGAGTCTATGTACTGAGCCGTGTCGTCCGTCCGTCCGTCCGGGCGTCCGTCCGGGCGTCCGGGCGTCCGTCCGTCCGGGCGTAAAAAACTTAAACGTTGGATTTTTCTCGGAGACTATTAAGTCTATCAACACCAAATGTGGCATGATGGTGTATGATGACAAGGCCTCAAAAAACATACATAGTGACTTGACCTTGCTTCAAGGTCAAGGTCACAGGAGCCATAAATGTGGTCTCAAAAACAGTCATTTTTCACATTTTCCCAATTTTCTCCCACGTTATTGAGAATGGCGACCTTAGCTACAAGTGGTATATAGGTCAAAGCAAGCCCTATCTTTTGATACCAGTTTGGTTGACCTTGCTTCAAGGTCAAGGTCACAGGAGCTCTTCAAAGTTGGATTGTATACATATTTTGAAGTGACCTTGACCCTGAACTATGGAAGATAACTGTTTCAAACTTAATAATTATGTGGGGCACATGTTATACTTTCATCATGAGACACATTTGTTCACATATCATCAAGGTCAAGGTCACTTTGACCCTTATGAAATGTGACCAAAATGGGGTAGTGAACCACTAAAAGTGACTATATCTCATGGTAGAAAGTGCCAATAAGCACCATTGTGCTTCCTATGTCTTGAATTAAGAGCTTTGTGTTGCATGACCTTGGATGACCTTGACCTTGGGTCAAGGTCACATGTATTTTGGTAGGAAAAATGTATAAAGCATTTCTTAGTGTATGATGTCATTGGTAGGTTTAGTTGTTTGACCTTGACCTTGAAGGTCACCTGAAGGTCAAGGTCATATAAAGGTCAAGGTCAAGCATGTGAGTTGTATGGGCTTTGCCCTTCTTGTTTGTGTATGAATTTGCATGCACTTACATTTATGTGTAGGGGTATGTGCTTGCGTGCGCGCAAGTGTATGTGCTCGACGTAATGTTGTTAAATCTATAGAGCAATCGACCGAGAGAAAGTGCAGCATTCCAGAGCCAAGTGTAGACACATCCAGAGTGACGTTTTCCTTCTTGAAAGCAGTTGGCATGATGTGCGAAACGTGTAACATTCTGCTCCTTTATTGCCGCATGTGCGGACATGCTTGTGCGCGTGCACGCGTGTGTGCGTGCATGCTTGAGCGCGTGCAGGCATGTGTGCGCGTGCTTGTGTGCGTGCGCGCGCGTGTGTACAGGCTTGCGATAATATATGCGCGTGTGTGTAAGCTTATGAGTGTGCCTTGTTTCACTCTCTGTCTGTCTTGTCTCTCTCTCTGTCTTGTCTATCTGGCCACAAGGGAGTTGAGATGGAGAAGAGGTCGCCACTATTAATAGATATCGGGAAACTTTGCCCATTGACGTTATAAGACCTGGGAAAACCTCCGAAATGCAAATGTAGAACGGCGCAAACCAACTGTCCAATCAGCATGGCGAAATAAGCTTCTGCTGCGAAAGTGACATCAGATGTATTAATAGCGACCAATGAAAGTATCTTATCTATGCTATATTTAGATATCCATGGTTTAACGCAACAGGAGTGTTCAAACCCACTGGCCCGCTCGCCCGAGGCGAGTTAAAATTGCGTCTGACTAGTTAAAACTGCAGAGTCACTCGCCCGATGGGCGAGTAAAAAATTTTGAGCACTTCGATTCTATTTGCAATTGTCCGTGACTGGATAGCAACAGTCATAATTGTCTGCCGCTGCATCTGCCATGTTTTTCGTCTCGCTTCATCTCGCATTAAGCCTCAAGTGTTCTGGAGTCGCTCGCAACGAGCTAAAAATAGATTTCAGCGTCCTCAACTCGTGCTCGATGGATGCGTTCATCGTGCGTAGTAGCGACGCGAATAAACCACCCCCAGAAAAGAAGCAAAAGCTGGATTGTTTTTTATGACTACTCAGTATTGTACAGTTTATTGTCTCCTACCTAGTGAGATTCTAGGGTGAATTTTGTTTTGTTAATCTGAATTTATGGTTAAAGTCAGTTCTGAATATATTCCTTTATTGTTGCTATGAATAACAAGTTTTGATGTTTTATTGGTTAATTTATTTTTCAGTTTTCTAGCCAGGTTTTACAGTTGGACTATGCTTTGTTGATTTCAAGCTGTGCAAAATACATAGCATATCATCTTCAATAAAGTCATGTTGAGTTGGTGTGTTTAGAAACTGCATTCAGTTTTTCATTATTTGTGTATGGAAGGTGGGCTGGTAAAAAAAGTTGCAGGCTAGTAACTTTTGTGTCCAACTAGCCCGGCGGGCTAGTAAGCCGAAATAATTTTGAACACCCCTGCACTATAGGGTGATAACAAACGTGCAACAAGCACAAAAAAGTAAAAGCCTGTGAAAATCAGACCACTGACAAATAAAACGCAGAGTGCTTTGCTCAGCAAAACACTTAGCAATAATCAGATGGAGCTTTACGGCTTATCAAACTAATTCAAATGTGCACAAAAATCACAAGAAGCACGACATAAAGCTACCACGAGCCCAGCCCGGCCACGTCTCCCACGAATCGCGCATGAAACGCGGCAGAAGAATTCTTACAAAAAGAAAACTCAACTGAAATAAAGTCACTCTTTTAAACACAAAATGTAATGAAATGAAACTGAGGGGTGACACACACAAGCTAGGCAAACCATTTTAACACCTGGGCCCAGAACTTCATGCACTAAGAACTTGTACCACGGCAGCGGTCAATAAAGAGTGGAAAGTCACTCAACTTTGTCCCTGCGTCTTCCTTGACTTGACCCCCACCACCGACCACAACACATCCATTCATTCATTCGTTCATTCCATCGTTTGTTCGTTCATGCCTTCATCCATCCATCCATCCAACCATCCATCCATCCATCCAACATTCGTTCATTCACCCAGAGCGCTTTCTTCCACACAGGGCACAGAGTACCAGCCCCCAGCAGACAAAGGGGATGGGCCAGAGACGTATGTGGTGCAGCGCTATGTTGAGAATCCGTACTTGATTGGCAGCAGAAAATTTGACATTCGAGTCTACGTGATGGTCTCCTCGGTAAGTGTCTGTAAGTGCCAGGAAATGAATTCTGGTTTGATTAGCCATTAGAGTATCAGAGTGAGACACTTTGACACTTTATTCGTCGGGCCTTCGGCCCATAGACGAACTGGTTTTACAAACTACATCCAAAAACACTAATACAGATCAATGAAACACACAAGGTAAGGAAGCAGGTGGCGCATAAACAGCACAAATTAATAATAATAATAATAATAATAATAATAATAATAATAATAATAATAATAATAATAATAATAATGATAATAATAAACAAACACTAACATACATCATAGCTTAAATCAAAACCATTTTCAACAACAATTCATAACTTGCAATCCAAACCTATTCCTCTGACAACGGCGCAACCATTTATCATCAAAGTGATAATGGCGAGAGGCCACAGGCGGTATGGCAGGGTCACAGTTCGTAGGCAATTTGACAAATACTGTGTCGGCATCTGCATACAACCTAGGGACTAACACAAGCAGCACATCGTTTCTTCGCTTGTTCCTTGTTGGGGCTGGTAGGAGATGTCAGGTACTCGGGAGAAGACTGTATCCCAGGTGGCGAAGTGCAGGTCGGTTCTGCAGTTTCTTCCTCTTGAGAACTTCCGCGTCGTCTTCTGAAGAATAACTGCTGCCTCTGGAAATACGTTCTTTCTTTGATGAGGGTTTCTTGTTCTTGTCGCCGAAGTCGCTGCATCGCCGCGCAATCTCTCTCCTGTTTTCAAATGGACTCTTCCACTTCAAAGTGATACATGTAGTCGTAAAATCTGAGTTTGCATCAATATGCCAGAATTTTAACTTAAGGAATGCATTATTGAAAGTGCACTCACGGCATGTTGTACTATCAGAGGAAGAGTCTTGGCCATCGTAGCGTTCCTGTACTCGGTCTTAATCCAGATGTACGGTAGTCTACTCCGTGAGAGAGAGAGAGAGAGAGAGAGAGAGAGAGAGAGAGAGAGAGAGAGAGAGAGAGACAGACAGACAGACAGACAGACAGACAGACAGACAGACAGACAGACAGACAGACACCCTTGATCATCACTGTGTCACATTTAACCAAGAAAAGAAGCATCATGCAGTCAATTTTTGACTCACATGCGAAGCAAAAGTGAGTCTATGTACTGAGCCGTGTCGTCCGTCCGTCCGTCCGTCCGGGCGGGCGTCCGTCCGTCCGTCCGTAAAAAACTTAAACGTTGGATTTTTCTCGGAGACTATTAAGTCTATCAACACCAAATGTGGCATGATGGTGTATGATGACAAGGCCTCAAAAAACATACACAGTGACTTGACCTTGCTTCAAGGTCAAGGTCACAGGAGTCAAAAATGTGGTCTCAAAAACAGTCATTTTTCACATTTTCCCAATTTTCTCCCACGTTATTGAGAATGGCGACCTTAGCTACAAGTGGTATATAGGTCAAAGCAAGCCCTATCTTTTGATACCAGTATGGTTGACCTTGCTTAAAGGTCAAGGTCACAGGAGCTCTTCAAAGTTGGATTGTATACATATTTTGAAGTGACCTTGACCCTGAACTATGGAAGATAACTGTTTCAAACTTAATAATTATGTGGGGGCACATGTTATACTTTCATCATGAGACACATTTGGTCACATATCATCAAGGTCAAGGTCACTTTGACCCTTATGAAATGTGACCAAAATGGGGTAGTGAACCACTAAAAGTGACTATATCTCATGGTAGAAAGTGCCAATAAGCACCATTGTGCTTCCTATGTCTTGAATTAACAGCTTTGTGTTGCATGACCTTGAATGACCTTGACCTTGGGTCAAGGTCACATGTATTTTGGTAGGAAAAATGTGTAAAGCATTTCTTTGTGTATGTCATTGGTAGGTTTTGTTGTTTGACCTTGACCTTGAAGGTCACCTGAAGGTCAAGGTCAAGGTCAAGCATGTGAGTCGTATGGGCTTTGCCCTTCTTGTTATCTTGGTTGAATGTGACACGGGTGTTGATCAAATGAGACACAGGTGCTGATCAAACGTGTTGTAAGAGACATGTTACTTTAGCACCATAGACCACAGTAAACTCATGCTGGGAAAAATGGTATTGGCAGGAAATTCCCTGAAACGTTTTTCATTCAAACTGTGAGAATAAAAGAAATATTGATAATACTGCTCAGATTATGTGTAAATGTCAATGAATTTTTAACAGTGAAAGAAAGACGAAATTATTCTGAATATGTTTGTGCTAGCGAAATTGTAAAAAATACAAAATGAAGAATAGACAAAATAAATAGAAAATGTGAAAGTGTATGGCTAAAAAATCACTGAAATCAATGCAGCCCTGATTTGTTAAATTAAGCCTGTTTAATGCTGGCAACTGATTCACTGTTGATGACTTGTTTTTCCCAAGTATTGGGATAGTGGCTTGAGTATCATAACAACATATAACATGTGCTTCACTATGTTATTTGCAGCTGAGCAATCATTAATGGTCTATTTAGCTGATTAAAAAAAACCACACCTTTGATGCTAGTTCTAGCTAGCTGCTAGTACTTTGGTGGGTTTTTTTCTAATCATGTTGAAGATTCAACTTTGTAATGGCCAGTACAAAGGATTTGACCAAAACTCCACATTATAAAGCAATCAAGGATGATCCTGAGCTTTAATGTCTCTTCATCATGCTTACAACATGCAGTTACAGTTGCAGTAAGGCCGAAACAGCAGCCACTGATACAGGGCAGTGTACACAGGAGAAGACAACAAGTACCATGGCAGCTCAGCTGGTAGAGCGTTTCGGGAGCTAACCGAAAAGGTTTTGGGTTCAGTCCCCGCCTGTGGACATTTGTTCTTGTTTCACTGCAGTTGCCGTTGCTGTATGGACATCCACCCCCCACTCCTTCCTGGGGTTTCACTGCAGATGCTGTGGCTGTATGGACATCATCCCCCCCCCCCCCCCCCCACCCCCCCACTCCTTCCTGGGGTTTCACTGCAGTAGCCGTAGCTGTATGGATTACATCAACAAACACCTTCCTCCCACGTATAGGAAAATCATCTTCATCACTTTGTGGATTTTGCTGGTGTTGTGTTGAAACACAGGAACACATATTCTTGGAGTGTCAAATAATACAAGAGTTCTGGTGCAAACTACAGGAAAATATAGAAATCAGAAAGGCAATATTCCACAAATGTAAATATTCCATATTCTTTGGTGACAAGCTTGCTTCTCCTATTGTAAATCTTATCTTTATATTAGCAAAAAAAATATTCATGAAGTTAAGTGTCTAAATTATTAAATAGTGTTTGATTCCTTTAGTCAAGTCCTTCAGTATACATATAAAATTGAGGAAAGAGTCGCTTTCAGAAATGGAATATTGGAACAGCTTCAGAGCAAGTGATCGCCAGTTCTACCAATAAATAAAGACATGATAAACTTAACAAGAAATGGCCTTTTGCCCAACGCCTCCTGAGCTCCTCCAACTACCCTTCCACACACACCCCCCCTTTCCCTTCCCATTCCAGATCTCATCTCGCATGCTCACCATCCCCTATGATCTACACCATGTAACTATATGTATAATTCTTCAGGTTTTCTATCCTTTTTTTTATAACTGTTGTTTCTGTGCAAAGTTTTGGTCAGATGTATGTGTATACTCCGCTTTCTGAATAAAGACTATTATGATTTTAAAAAAGCAACAACAAACTTAAAAAACCCACAAAAACAACAAAAGCAAAACAATAAGCTTGAGCCATGACAGCAGTTACAAATGACATGATACACCAGGGTTTTACAGCAGTTACAGCTAACACGATACACCAGGGTTTTACTGCAGTTACAGCTAACATGATACACCAGGGTTTTACTGCAGTTACAGTTAACATGATACACCAGGGTTTTACTGCAGTTACAGCTAACATGATACACCAGGGTTTTACTGCAGTTACAGCTAACATGATACACCAAGGTTTTACTGCGGTTACAGTTAACATGATACACCAGGGTTTTACTGCAGTTACAGTTAACATGATACACCAAGGTTTTACTGCAGTTACAGCTAACATGATACAGCAGGGTTTTACTGCAGTTACAGTTACCATGATACACCAGGGTTTTACTGCAGTTACAGTTAACATGATACACCAGGGTTTTACTGCAGTTACAGCTAACATGATACACCAGGGTTTTACTGCAGTTACAGTTAACATGATACACCAGGGTTTTACTGCAGTTACAGTTAACATGATACACCAGGGTTTTACTGCAGTTACAGCTAACATGATACACCAGGGTTTTACTGCAGTTACAGTTAACATGATACACCAGGGTTTTACTGCAGTTACAGCTAACATGATACACCAGGGTTTTACTGCAGTTACAGTTAACATGATACACCAGGGTTTTACTGCAGTTACAGCTAACATGATACACCAGGGTTTTACAGCAGTTACAGCTAACATGATACACCAGGGTTTTACTGCAGTTACAGCTAACATGATACACCAGGGTTTTACTGCAGTTACAGCTAACATGATACACCAGGGTTTTACTGCAGTTACAGTTAACATGATACACCAGGGTTTTACTGCAGTTACAGCTAACATGATACACCAGGGTTTTACTGCAGTTACAGCTAACATGATACACCAGGGTTTTACTGCAGTTACAGCTAACATGATACACCAGGGTTTTACTGCAGTTACAGCTAACATGATACACCAGGGTTTTACTGCAGTTACAGCTAACATGATACACCAGGGTTTTACTGCAGTTACAGCTAACATGATACACCAGGGTTTTACTGCAGTTACAGCTAACATGATACACCAGGGTTTTACTGCAGTTACAGCTAACATGATACACCAGGGTTTTACTGCAGTTACAGCTAACATGATACACCAGGGTTTTACTGCAGTTACAGCTAACATGATACACCAGGGTTTTACTGCAGTTACAGCTAACATGATACACCAGGGTTTTACTGCAGTTACAGCTAACATGATACACCAGGGTTTTACTGCAGTTACAGCTAACATGATACACCAGGGTTTTACTGCAGTTACAGCTAACATGATACACCAGGGTTTTACTGCAGTTACAGTTAACATGATACACCAGGGTTTTACTGCAGTTACAGCTAACATGATACACCAGGGTTTTACTGCAGTTACAGCTAACATGATACACCAGGGTTTTACTGCCAGTTACAGCTAACATGATACACCAGGGTTTTACTGCAGTTACAGTTAACATGATACACCAGGGTTTTACTGCAGTTACAGCTAACATGATACACCAGGGTTTTACTGCAGTTACAGCTAACATGATACACCAGGGTTTTACTGCAGTTACAGCTAACATGATACACCAGGGTTTTACTGCAGTTACAGTTAACATGATACACCAGGGTTTTACTGCAGTTACAGCTAACATGATACACCAGGGTTTTACTGCAGTTACAGCTAACATGATACACCAGGGTTTTACTGCAGTTACAGCTAACATGATACACCAGGGTTTTACTGCAGTTACAGCTAACATGATACACCAGGGTTTTACTGCAGTTACAGCTAACATGATACACCAGGGTTTTACTGCAGTTACAGCTAACATGATACACCAGGGTTTTACTGCAGTTACAGCTAACATGATACACCAGGGTTTTACTGCAGTTACAGCTAACATGATACACCAGGGTTTTACTGCAGTTACAGCTAACATGATACACCAGGGTTTTACTGCAGTTACAGCTAACATGATACACCAGGGTTTTACTGCAGTTACAGCTAACATGATACACCAGGGTTTTACTGCAGTTACAGCTAACATGATACACCAGGGTTTTACTGCAGTTACAGCTAACATGATACACCAGGGTTTTACTGCAGTTACAGCTAACATGATACACCAGGGTTTTACTGCAGTTACAGCTAACATGATACACCAGGGTTTTACTGCAGTTACAGCTAACATGATACACCAGGGTTTTACTGCAGTTACAGCTAACATGATACACCAGGGTTTTACTGCAGTTACAGCTAACATGATACACCAGGGTTTTACTGCAGTTACAGCTAACATGATACACCAGGGTTTTACTGCAGTTACAGCTAACATGATACACCAGGGTTTTACTGCAGTTACAGCTAACATGATACACCAGGGTTTTACTGCAGTTACAGCTAACATGATACACCAGGGTTTTACTGCAGTTACAGCTAACATGATACACCAGGGTTTTACTGCAGTTACAGCTAACATGATACACCAGGGTTTTACTGCAGTTACAGCTAACATGATACACCAGGGTTTTACTGCAGTTACAGCTAACATGATACACCAGGGTTTTACTGCAGTTACAGCTAACATGATACACCAGGGTTTTACTGCAGTTACAGCTAACATGATACACCAGGGTTTTACTGCAGTTACAGCTAACATGATACACCAGGGTTTTACTGCAGTTACAGCTAACATGATACACCAGGGTTTTACTGCAGTTACAGCTAACATGATACACCAGGGTTTTACTGCAGTTACAGCTAACATGATACACCAGGGTTTTACTGCAGTTACAGCTAACATGATACACCAGGGTTTTACTGCAGTTACAGCTAACATGATACACCAGGGTTTTACTGCAGTTACAGCTAACATGATACACCAGGGTTTTACTGCAGTTACAGCTAACATGATACACCAGGGTTTTACTGCAGTTACAGCTAACATGATACACCAGGGTTTTACTGCAGTTACAGCTAACATGATACACCAGGGTTTTACTGCAGTTACAGTTAACATGATACACCAGGGTTTTACTGCAGTTACAGCTAACATGATACACCAGGGTTTTACTGCAGTTACAGCTAACATGATACACCAGGGTTTTACTGCAGTTACAGCTAACATGATACACCAGGGTTTTACTGCAGTTACAGCTAACATGATACACCAGGGTTTTACTGCAGTTACAGCTAACATGATACACCAGGGTTTTACTGCAGTTACAGCTAACATGATACACCAGGGTTTTACTGCAGTTACAGCTAACATGATACACCAGGGTTTTACTGCAGTTACAGCTAACATGATACACCAGGGTTTTACTGCAGTTACAGTTAACATGATACACCAGGGTTTTACTGCAGTTACAGCTAACATGATACACCAGGGTTTTACTGCAGTTACAGCTAACATGATACACCAGGGTTTTACTGCAGTTACAGCTAACATGATACACCAGGGTTTTACTGCAGTTACAGCTAACATGATACACCAGGGTTTTACTGCAGTTACAGCTAACATGATACACCAGGGTTTTACTGCAGTTACAGCTAACATGATACACCAGGGTTTTACTGCAGTTACAGCTAACATGATACACCAGGGTTTTACTGCAGTTACAGCTAACATGATACACCAGGGTTTTACTGCAGTTACAGCTAACATGATACACCAGGGTTTTACTGCAGTTACAGCTAACATGATACACCAGGGTTTTACTGCAGTTACAGCTAACATGATACACCAGGGTTTTACTGCAGTTACAGCTAACATGATACACCAGGGTTTTACTGCAGTTACAGCTAACATGATACACCAGGGTTTTACTGCAGTTACAGTTAACATGATACACCAGGGTTTTACTGCAGTTACAGCTAACATGATACACCAGGGTTTTACTGCAGTTACAGCTAACATGATACACCAGGGTTTTACTGCAGTTACAGCTAACATGATACACCAGGGTTTTACTGCAGTTACAGCTAACATGATACACCAGGGTTTTACTGCAGTTACAGCTAACATGATACACCAGGGTTTTACTGCAGTTACAGCTAACATGATACACCAGGGTTTTACTGCAGTTACAGCTAACATGATACACCAGGGTTTTACTGCAGTTACAGCTAACATGATACACCAGGGTTTTACTGCAGTTACAGCTAACATGATACACCAGGGTTTTACTGCAGTTACAGCTAACATGATACACCAGGGTTTTACTGCAGTTACAGCTAACATGATACACCAGGGTTTTACTGCAGTTACAGCTAACATGATACACCAGGGTTTTACTGCAGTTACAGCTAACATGATACACCAGGGTTTTACTGCAGTTACAGCTAACATGATACACCAGGGTTTTACTGCAGTTACAGCTAACATGATACACCAGGGTTTTACTGCAGTTACAGCTAACATGATACACCAGGGTTTTACTGCAGTTACAGCTAACATGATACACCAGGGTTTTACTGCAGTTACAGCTAACATGATACACCAGGGTTTTACTGCAGTTACAGTTAACATGATACACCAAGGTTTTACTGCGATTACAGCTAACATGATACACCAGGGTTTTACTGCGATTACAGCTAACATGATACACCAGGGTTTTACTGCAGTTACAGCTAACATGATACACCAGGGTTTTACTGCAGTTACAGCTAACATGATACACCAGGGTTTTACTGCAGTTACAGCTAACATGATACACCAGGGTTTTACTGCAGTTACAGCTAACATGATACACCAGGGTTTTACTGCAGTTACAGCTAACATGATACACCAGGGTTTTACTGCAGTTACAGCTAACATGATACACCAGGGTTTTACTGCAGTTACAGCTAACATGATACACCAGGGTTTTACTGCAGTTACAGCTAACATGATACACCAGGGTTTTACTGCAGTTACAGCTAACATGATACACCAGGGTTTTACTGCAGTTACAGCTAACATGATACACCAGGGTTTTACTGCAGTTACAGCTAACATGATACACCAGGGTTTTACTGCAGTTACAGCTAACATGATACACCAGGGTTTTACTGCAGTTACAGCTAACATGATACACCAGGGTTTTACTGCAGTTACAGCTAACATGATACACCAGGGTTTTACTGCAGTTACAGCTAACATGATACACCAGGGTTTTACTGCAGTTACAGCTAACATGATACACCAGGGTTTTACTGCAGTTACAGCTAACATGATACACCAGGGTTTTACTGCAGTTACAGCTAACATGATACACCAGGGTTTTACTGCAGTTACAGCTAACATGATACACCAGGGTTTTACTGCAGTTACAGCTAACATGATACACCAGGGTTTTACTGCAGTTACAGCTAACATGATACACCAGGGTTTTACTGCAGTTACAGCTAACATGATACACCAGGGTTTTACTGCAGTTACAGTTAACATGATACACCAGGGTTTTACTGCAGTTACAGCTAACATGATACACCAGGGTTTTACTGCAGTTACAGCTAACATGATACACCAGGGTTTTACTGCAGTTACAGCTAACATGATACACCAGGGTTTTACTGCAGTTACAGCTAACATGATACACCAGGGTTTTACTGCAGTTACAGCTAACATGATACACCAGGGTTTTACTGCAGTTACAGCTAACATGATACACCAGGGTTTTACTGCAGTTACAGCTAACATGATACACCAGGGTTTTACTGCAGTTACAGCTAACATGATACACCAGGGTTTTACTGCAGTTACAGCTAACATGATACACCAGGGTTTTACTGCAGTTACAGCTAACATGATACACCAGGGTTTTACTGCAGTTACAGCTAACATGATACACCAGGGTTTTACTGCAGTTACAGCTAACATGATACACCAGGGTTTTACTGCAGTTACAGCTAACATGATACACCAGGGTTTTACTGCAGTTACAGTTAACATGATACACCAGGGTTTTACTGCAGTTACAGCTAACATGATACACCAGGGTTTTACTGCAGTTACAGCTAACATGATACACCAGGGTTTTACTGCAGTTACAGCTAACATGATACACCAGGGTTTTACTGCAGTTACAGCTAACATGATACACCAGGGTTTTACTGCAGTTACAGCTAACATGATACACCAGGGTTTTACTGCAGTTACAGCTAACATGATACACCAGGGTTTTACTGCAGTTACAGCTAACATGATACACCAGGGTTTTACTGCAGTTACAGCTAACATGATACACCAGGGTTTTACTGCAGTTACAGCTAACATGATACACCAGGGTTTTACTGCAGTTACAGCTAACATGATACACCAGGGTTTTACTGCAGTTACAGCTAACATGATACACCAGGGTTTTACTGCAGTTACAGCTAACATGATACACCAGGGTTTTACTGCAGTTACAGCTAACATGATACACCAGGGTTTTACTGCAGTTACAGCTAACATGATACACCAGGGTTTTACTGCAGTTACAGTTAACATGATACACCAGGGTTTTACTGCAGTTACAGCTAACATGATACACCAGGGTTTTACTGCAGTTACAGCTAACATGATACACCAGGGTTTTACTGCAGTTACAGCTAACATGATACACCAGGGTTTTACTGCAGTTACAGCTAACATGATACACCAGGGTTTTACTGCAGTTACAGCTAACATGATACACCAGGGTTTTACTGCAGTTACAGCTAACATGATACACCAGGGTTTTACTGCAGTTACAGCTAACATGATACACCAGGGTTTTACTGCAGTTACAGCTAACATGATACACCAGGGTTTTACTGCAGTTACAGCTAACATGATACACCAGGGTTTTACTGCAGTTACAGCTAACATGATACACCAGGGTTTTACTGCAGTTACAGCTAACATGATACACCAGGGTTTTACTGCAGTTACAGCTAACATGATACACCAGGGTTTTACTGCAGTTACAGCTAACATGATACACCAGGGTTTTACTGCAGTTACAGCTAACATGATACACCAGGGTTTTACTGCAGTTACAGCTAACATGATACACCAGGGTTTTACTGCAGTTACAGCTAACATGATACACCAGGGTTTTACTGCAGTTACAGCTAACATGATACACCAGGGTTTTACTGCGATTACAGCTAACATGATACACCAGGGTTTACAGCAGTTACAGCTAACATGATACACCAGGGTTTTACTGCAGTTACAGCTAACATGATACACCAGGGTTTTACTGCAGTTACAGCTAACATGATACACCAGGGTTTTACTGCAGTTACAGCTAACATGATACACCAGGGTTTTACTGCAGTTACAGCTAACATGATACACCAGGGTTTTACTGCAGTTACAGCTAACATGATACACCAGGGTTTTACTGCAGTTACAGCTAACATGATACACCAGGGTTTTACTGCAGTTACAGCTAACATGATACACCAGGGTTTTACTGCAGTTACAGCTAACATGATACACCAGGGTTTTACTGCAGTTACAGCTAACATGATACACCAGGGTTTTACTGCAGTTACAGCTAACATGATACACCAGGGTTTTACTGCAGTTACAGCTAACATGATACACCAGGGTTTTACTGCAGTTACAGCTAACATGATACACCAGGGTTTTACTGCAGTTACAGCTAACATGATACACCAGGGTTTTACTGCAGTTACAGCTAACATGATACACCAGGGTTTTACTGCAGTTACAGCTAACATGATACACCAGGGTTTTACTGCAGTTACAGCTAACATGATACACCAGGGTTTTACTGCAGTTACAGCTAACATGATACACCAGGGTTTTACTGCAGTTACAGCTAACATGATACACCAGGGTTTTACTGCAGTTACAGCTAACATGATACACCAGGGTTTTACTGCAGTTACAGCTAACATGATACACCAGGGTTTTACTGCAGTTACAGTTAACATGATACACCAGGGTTTTACTGCAGTTACAGCTAACATGATACACCAGGGTTTTACTGCAGTTACAGCTAACATGATACACCAGGGTTTTACTGCAGTTACAGCTAACATGATACACCAGGGTTTTACTGCAGTTACAGCTAACATGATACACCAGGGTTTTACTGCAGTTACAGCTAACATGATACACCAGGGTTTTACTGCAGTTACAGCTAACATGATACAACACAGGGTTTTTAACGGGAAACCTGCAGTTACAGTTAACATGATACACCAAGGTTTTACCTTATGCAGTTAACGATACAGGCTAACGATTGATTACACCAGATGGTGTTTGCAGTACAGCTAGCAGATTACCCAGGGTTTACTGCAAGTGTACAGCTAACATAGATACACAGGGTTTTACTGCAGTTACAGCTAACATGATACACCAGGGTTTTACTGCGGTTACCAGCTACACAGTTGACTACAGCACAGGTTTTGACAGCAGTGTTTAACTGCAGTTACACTAGCGTGTTCACGAGGACGAGGTACAGCTATACATGATACACCAGCCAGGTTTTACTGCCGGTTACAGTTAACCTGATTCCGAGTACTCTAGCGTTACTGCAGATTACACAAGGGTTGTAGGCAGTGACAGCTAACATGATCCACCAGTTTTACTGAGTACAGCTAACATGATCACCAGGTTTTACTGCAGTTACACGTTAGACATGATGACACCAAGGGTTTTACTGCAGTTACTTAACAGCTAACATGGTAGTACAGCCGAGAGAGTTTGGTTGAACTGCAGTTACAGCTAACATGATACACCAGGGTTTCTACTGCAGTTACAGTCATAACATGATACACCAGGGTTTTACTTGCAGTTACAGCAACATGACACACCAAGGTTTTTACTGCAGTTACAGTTAACATTACGTGTTCTAGCAGGGTTTTACTGCGGTTACAGCTAACAGGATACACCAGGGTTTTACTGCATTTACAGCTAACATGATACACCAGGGTTTTACTGCAGTTACAGCTAACATGATACACCAGGGTTTGACTGAAGTTACAGCTAACATGATACCAGTGTTTTACAGCAGTTACTACAGATACACCAGGTTTTACAGCAGTTACATTACATGATACACAGGTTTTACGCAGTTACAGCTACATGATACACCAGGGTTTTACTGCGCGTTACAGCTAACATGATACACCAAGGTTTTACTGCAGTTACAGCTAACATGATACACCAGGGTTTTACTACAGTTACAGTTAACATGATACACCAAGGTTTTACTGCAGTTACAGCTAACACGATACACCAGGGTTTTACAGCAGTTACAGCTAACATGATACACCAGGGTTTTACTGCAGTTACAGTTAACATGATACACCAGGGTTTTACTGCAGTTACAGCTAACATGATACACCAGGGTTTTACTGCAGTTACAGTTAACATGATACAGCAGGGTTTTACTGCAGTTACAGCTAACATGATACACCAGGGTTTTACTGCATACTAATCTGACCAGAGGATATTATATGGTATGTTTTACAGTACACTTGTAAATCAAAAGTCATATCCATACTTATCTGACCACAGGATATTAATTATTATATGCTGTGTTTTGCAGTACACTTTGTAAATCAAAAGTGATATCCATACTTATCTGACCACAGGATATTAATTATTATATGCTGTGTTTTGCAGTACACTTTGTAAATCAAAAGTGATATCCATACTTATCTGACCACAGGATATTATATGCTGTGTTTTGCAGTACGCATTGTAAATCAAAAGTGATATCCATACTTATCTGACCACAGGATATTATATGCTGTGTTTTGCAGTACACCCCTCTGAAGGCGTGGCTGTACCGAAGTGGCTTTGCACGGTTCTCCAACACGCGATACTCCTTGCAGTCCATTGATGACAACTGTATCCTTGTTTTTCATTGGTCCTTTCTCTGCCCTTCACAACTGTATCCTTGTTTTTCATTGGTCCTTTCTCTGCCCTTCACAACTGTATCCTTGTTGTCATTGGTCCTTTCTCTGCCCTTCACAACTGTATCCTTGTTGTCATTGGTCCATCTGTATCCTTGTTGTCATTGTCCATCTATATTTCTCTGCCCTTCACAACTGTATCCTTGTTGTCATTGTCCATCTATATTTCTCTGCCCTTCACAACTGTATCCTTGTTGTCATTGTCCATCTATATTTCTCTGCCCTTCACAACTGTATCCTTGTTGTCATTGGTCCATCTATATTCTTGTTGTCATTGGTCCATCTGTATCCTTGTTGTCATTGGTCCTTTCTCTGCCCTTCACAACTGTATCCTTGTTGTCATTGGTCCATCTATATTTCTCTGCCCTTCACAACTGTATCCTTGTTGTCATTGTCCATCTATATTTCTCTGCCCTTCACAACTGTATCCTTGTTGTCATTGTCCATCTATATTTCTCTGCCCTTCACAACTGTATCCTTGTTGTCATTGTCCATCTATATTTCTCTGCCCTTCACAACTGTATCCTTGTTGTCATTGTCCATCTATATTTCTCTGCCCTTCACAACTGTATCCTTGTTGTCATTGTCCATCTATATTTCTCTGCCCTTCACATGTTTGGATGAATGCATCCTATCTCAGTTCTCCGTGTTCCATGCCTTCTCCTGCTCCTTTAGCTCCTTTCACTCCCAGATTTCTTTGTTTTCTCCCTTGTAAGGAAAAAAAAGTTGCAGTTACTGTAACGAGTCCGACCTTATTTTTTTCTGCCAACCTTAAACTTTTTTTCCCGTCTTGGGAAAAAATCGAGAGAAAGAAAATTAAGGCATTCAGTGATGCGTATGCTATTCTATCCTCCCTGCCTTACAGGCACTCTGAGAATCCACTATTAAATACATTTAAAATGTTTTTTTTAACTGTGAAAGAGAAAGTGAGTTATGGTTAGTCTGGCCCATTCCATTAAAATCAAATAAAAGGTTTTAGCCAACCTACCAACCCTCTTTCTTGTAACCATGTGTTGCCAAAACCACAACTATATTTTCTTTTGGCCTTCCCATTCTTCTCCTCTCTCTCCCCTCCTTCCAACCCTCCCCCTTCCTACCCTCCCCCTACCTACCCCTCCCCCTTCCTACCCTCCCCCTTCCTACCCTCCCCCTTCCTACCCCTCCCCCTACCTACCCCTCCCCCTACCTACCCCTCCCCCTTCCTACCCTCCCCCTACCTACCCCTCCCCCTTCCTACCCTCCCCCTTCCTACCCTCCCCCTACCTACCCCTCCCCCTACCTACCCCTCCCCCTTCCTACCCTCCCCCTACCTACCCCTCCCCCTACCTACCCCTCCCCCTCCTACCCCTCCCCCTTCCTACCCTCCCCCTACCTACCCCTCCCCCTACCTACCCCTCCCCCTTCCTACCCTCCCCCTACCTACCCCTCCCCCTACCTACCCCTGCCCCTTCCTACCCCTCCCCCTACCTACCCCTCCCCCTAACTACCCCCTCCCCCTACCTACCCCCTTCCCCCTTCCTACCCTCCCCCTACCTACCCCCTTCCCCTAACTACCCCCTCCCCCTACCTACCCCCTCCCCCCTCCCCCTACCTACCCCTCCCCCTCTCTACCTTCCCCCTACCTATCCCTCCCCCTTCCTACCCTCCCCCTACCTACCCCTCCCCCTACCTACCCCTCCCCCTTCCTACCCTCCCCCTACCTACCCCTCCCCCTTCCTACCCTCCCCCTACCTACCCCTCCCTCCTTCCTACCCTCCCCCTACCTACCCTCCCCCTTCCTACCCTCCCCCTTCCTACCCCTCCCCCTTCCAACCCTCCTCCTTCCAACCCTCCCCCTTCCTACCCCTCCCCCTTCCTACCCTCCCCCTTCTAACCCTCCCCCTTCCTACCCCTCCCCCTTCCTACCCTCCCCCTACCTACCCCTTCCCCTTCCAACCCTCCCCCTACCTACCCCTTCCCCTTCCTACCCTCCCCCTACCTACCCCTCCCCCTACCTACCCTCCCCCTACCTACCCTCCCCCTACCTACCCCTCCCCCTTCCTACCCTCCCCCTACCTACCCCTCCCCCTACCTACCCCTCCCCCTTCCTACCCCTCCCCTTTCCTACCCTCCCCCTACCTACCCCCTCCCCCTAACTACCCCCTCCCCCTACCTACCCCCTCCCCCTACCTACCTCTCCCCCTTCCTACCCCTCCCCCTTCCTACCCCTCCCCCTTCCTACCCTCCCCCTTCCTACCCCTCCCCCTTCCTACCCCTCCCCCTTCCTACCCTCCCCCTGTCATGGCGCTACTTCCTTTCCCGCACCCCCCCCCCCCCCCCCTCCCCTCCTTCCCCCAGCCCTTGCTTCTCTCCGTCTTCCTCTTCTTCTTTTTCCACTATCTTCCCCTCCTCACTCACACACACACATGCACACACACTCTCGAGCGCATGCACGCACATGCACACACACACTCACACACTCACACACACTCACACACACACACACACACTCACACACACACATACACACACCGCTTCCCCAGCCCTTGTTTCTCTCCACTCTTCCCCTTCCTCTTTTTCCACTACCTTCCCCTCTTTCCCCTCCCCCCCCCCCCCCTCCCCTCCCCATTCTGTAAAAATAAATCATTCATGATTGTGCATTAGAAATGAGGCATAGGTTAAAAAAAAACTGTTTTCTAGATATGATACTGAATAAAGTATTCAGTGCACTAAGTCACATATATACTCATTTCCTTGATATTTAAGTCACAGTAAAATATCAAAGATTTCTTCTATGAACATGCTGGGTAGTTTTGTTCCTCTGGAACATGCTTGATAAATAAATGATATTGCAGTTGAAATATCACATGTTGTCATTTTTCATACTTAATCCTTGTTTTCTCGTGGGTAGTCACGTTTCTGTGAGAGTGCTTGTCGTTTAACCTGACGCACACCCAGATGTCCACCTTACCAACGTGGCCATCCAGAAGACGGCGCCAGACTACGACCCTGAGAAAGGCTGCAAGTGGTCCATCCAGCAGCTGCGCCGCTACCTCTGTGCCAAGCATGGGCAGGCCACGGTGGGTGACCTCGGCAACAGCAATGACAACAGGGACAGCAGTGACAACAGGGACAGAGATGACAACAGGGACAGCGGTGACAACAGGGACAGCAGTGACAACAGGGACAGCAGTGACAACAGGGACAGCGATGACTACAGGGACAGCAGTGACAACAGGGACAGCAGTGACAACAGGGACAGCAGTGACAACAGGGACAGCGGTGACAACAGGGACAGCAGTGACAACAGGGACAGCAGTGACAACAGGGACAGCAGTGACAACAGGGACAGCGGTGACAACAGGGACAGCAGTGACAACAGGGACAGCGTTGACTACAGGGACAGCAGTGACAACAGGGACAGCAGTGACAATAGGGACAGCAGTGACAACAGGGACAGCGGTGACAGCAGGGAGAGCAGTGACAACAGGGACAGCAGTGACAACAGGGACAGCAGTGACAACAGGGACAGCAGTGACAACAGGGACAGTGATGACAACAGGGACAGCAGTGACAACAGGGACGGCAGTGACAACAGGGACAGCGCTGACAACAGGGACAGCATTGACAACAGGGACAGCAGTGACAACAGGGACAGCGATGACAACATGGACAGCAGTGACAACAGGGACAGTGATAACTACAGGGACAGCAATGACAACAGGGACAGCAGTGACAACAGGGACAGCAGTGACAACAGGGACAGCAATGACAACAGGGACAGCAGTGACAACAAGGACAGCAGTGACAACAGGGACAGCGATGACAACAGGGACAGCGATGACAACAGGGTCAGCAGTGACAACAGGGACAGCAGTGACAACAGGGACAGCAGTGACAACAGGGAGAGCAGTGACAACAGGGACAGCAGTGACAACAGGGACAGCAGTGACAACAGGGACAGCAATGACAACAGGGACAGCGATGACAACAGGGACAGCAGTGACAACAGGGACAGCAGTGACAACAGGGACAGCAGTGACAACAGGGACAGCGATGACAACAGGGAGAGCAGTGACAACAGGGACAGCAGTGACAACAGGGACAGCGGTGACAACAGGGACAGCGGTGACAACAGGGACAGCAGTGACAACAGGGACAGCAGTGACAACAGGGACAGCGGTGACAACAGGGACAGCAGTGACAACAGGGACAGCAATGACAACAGGGACAGCGATGACATCAGGGACAGCAATGGCAACATGGACAGAGATGACAACAGTGACAACAGGGACAGTAGTGACAACAGGGACAGCAATGACAACAGGGACAGCGATGACAACAGGGACAGCAGTGACAACAGGGACAGCGATGACAACAGGGACAGCAGTGACAACAGGGACAGCGGTGACAACAGGGACAGCGATGACAACAGGGACAGCAGTGACAACAGGGACAGCAGTGACAACAGGGACAGCGATGACAACAGGGACAGCAGTGACAGCAGGGACAGCAATGACAACAGGGACAGCAGTGACAACAGGGACATCGATGACAACAGGGATAGCAGTGACAACAGGGACAGCAGTGACAACAGGGACAGCAATGACAACAGGGACAGCAATGACATCAGGGACAGCAATGGCAACATGGACAGAGATGACAACAGTGACAACAGGGACAGCGATGACAACAGTGACAACAGGGACAGCAATGACAACAGGGACAGCAATGACAACAGGGACAGCAGTGACAACAGGGACAGCAGTGACAACAGGGACAGCAATGACAACAGGGACAGCAGTGACAACAGGGACAGCAGTGACAACAGGGACAGCAGTGACAACAGGGACAGCAGTGACAACAGGGACAGCAGTGACAACAGGGACAGAGATGACAACAGGGACAGCAATGACGACAGGGACAGCAGTGACAACAGGGACAGCGATGACAACAGGGACAGCGATGACAACAGGGACAGCAGTGACAACAGGGACAGCAGTGACAACAGGGACAGCAGTGACAACAGGGACAGCAATGACAACAGGGACAGCAGTGACAACAGGGACAGCAGTGACAACAGGGACAGCAGTGACAACAGGGACAGCAATGACAACAGGGACAGCAGTGACAACAGGGACAGCAATGACAACAGTGACAGCAGTGACAACAGGGACAGCAGTGACAACATGGACAGCAGTGACAACAGGGACAGCGATGACAACAGGGACAGCAGTGACAACAGGGACAGCAATGACAACAGGGACAGCAGTGACAACAGGGACAGCAGTGACAACAGGGACAGCAGTGACAACAGGGACAGAGATGACAACAGGGACAGCAAAGGTCAACATGGACAGCAGTGACAACGGACAGCGATGACAACAGTGACAGCAGTGACAACAGAGACAGCAATGACAACAGGGACAGCAGTGACAACATGGACAGCAGTGACAACAGGGACAGCGATGACATCAGGGACAGCAATGACAACATGGACCGCGATGACAACAGGGACAGCAGTGACATCAGGGACAGCAATGACAACATGGACTGCGATGACAACATGGACAGCATGACAATAATGGCGACAGTACAGAGATATAGCCATCAGATCAACCTTTCTGCTTTTAAGCAGAATTTGTTTGGCCCATCTTTGCTTGATTCTGGCATTCCACTCAGCCTAAAAATATTTTGCTCAGTAGAAACAAAGGTTCAGGCTTCTATCAGCCAAGAATTCTT
>JAWQFJ010003186.1:0-7500 GCA_034096865.1 Theodoxus fluviatilis | reverse complement strand
ACAGAACCCGGGACCTTGCGAATTAGAAGATGTTAGCAAAGTTGTTGACGCACTGGGGGAGAGGCTGGTGCAACGGATGAATGAGATGGAAGCAGGAATGAAGTCTGAGATTCTTGGGTTGCGGAAGGATATTGGTAGCATGAATGAAAAAATAGCGAACATAGAACATAATCTGAGTGCTATCCAGAACCAAATCAGCGAACAGGAAATTCAGATTGACTTGCTCTCGAACGCGTTTCAAAATCTGGAAGATCAGTTCGAAGAACGTGAAATCAGAGACAGGCGCGACAATGTCATTCTGCACGGAGTCCCCGAAGGTGAAGGCGAGGAGCGTGAGGACAGCGAAAGCAAGTTCATCGAAATCGTGAATCTCGTGCTGACGGCTCCACTGCAGGTGACTGATATCGTCCGTGCACACAGAATAGGAAAGAGAGTCCGAGGCAAGGCAAGACCTCTGATTGCCAGAGTGGTCAGAACTGCTGTCAAGTTCTCCATCATTAATCATCGGAAGGAGTTGAAGGAGAGAGGCATTGGTGTGTCAGGTGATTTAACACAGAAACAGCGCCAGGAGCTACAGCAAGCGCGAGCACAGGGCTTGGTAGCCTATTTCAAGGGTGGTGTGCTGCATACGGAAACTCGCGCTCCACACCATGCCGAGACCGAGGCTGAGGCTGAGGGTGGGGATACTGCCAGTGACACCGAGGGTCGCAGGCTTCGTCCCCGCAACAAAGAACGTGTGGGGTCAAGAAGGTAGGGAAGGGGCCGAGGCTANNNCGAGTTTTGTGGGATATACTTCGTAGGAATGGAATTCAAGGGAGGCTACTCCGCATCCTGCAAGCCATGTAAGAATCGGTACATTATTGCGTCCGCGGGGCACAGGGGCAGACTCCGTTTTTTGACAGTTTAGTGGGGCTAAAGCAGGGCTGTAAAATCAGTCCTCTCCTCTTTAATATTATGATCAACTCTCTAGCTGACGAGATTAATGCAAATGGTAAACACTGTGTCCAGCTTCTGCCCAATATGACAGATCTTTGCGTCCTCCTCTTTGCAGACGATGTCGTTGTTTTCTCAGATTCGGCAGTTGGGCTGCAAAACCAACTTAACAACTTAAAGAGCGCTGCAGATAGATTAGGTCTTACAGTAAATATGGAAAAAACGAAAGTTGTTGTATTTCGATCTGGTGGGTACATGGCTTCGCATGAGAAATGGCATCTCGGTAATGATGACCTTGAAATAACAAATGAGTACAAATATCTCGGTATTAAATTTACCCCAAAACTTTGCTGTCGCACTGCTCAATCTGATCTAGCCTATAGGGCTAGATCAGCTCTCGCCCTTATGAACAAAACATTAAGAAAACCTGCTTATGTACCTCCAAACGTATTTTTCAAACTTTTTGATGCCCAGATTCAGCCGATTTTGTTATACGGAGCAGAGATATGGGGAGTTAATGATTGCGAAAAGATTGAAACTGTACATTTACATGCAATCAACTAGACATTCCTAAATGTGTCATCTCAAACTCCCAACTTAATGTGTTATGGTGATATGGGGCGTTTTCCTTTGTACATCAGTGCTATATTACGCAGCGTTAAATATTGGCTTAAAATACTTAGAATGGACATAGATAGACTTCCAAGACAAGTATACCAAATGATGCTAAATCAAGCACCACATTATACAACATGGGTTTCGAAGTTGAAAAATATATTATTTGCATTTGACTTTGAAAATGTTTGGAAAAATCAAAACGTGGATAATGAACGTGTATTTGTAAGGCAACTCAGAGACAGAATGATTGAGAATTTTTGTCAACAATGGAAAAATGATCTGTGTAGCAGTGACAGGTATTCTTTCTATAGGAAAATAAAAAGTGAGTGTTATGCTGAAAAGTACTTGTTTAGTATAGACAGAAGGGTGTTCAGGGATGTATTTATCAGATTTCGAATGGGCATAACAGAGTTGTACATCCATAAGCTTAGATACACAAAAGAAGCTCATGTAATTCTTTGTCCATTATGTAGAGAGGAAGATGAAGACGAACACCACTTTTTATTTGTTTGTCCTGCTCTGCAGGACCTACGTGAACATTATTTGTCTATTCACGTAGAAAAAGGTTGTCAAAATCTTGAAAAGACTATTCTGAGTAATGACAGCGAGACAATATTAAGAGCTATTAGTATTTACTTGTATAAAGCTTTTCAACGAAGATCTTACGCTGTAACTCTACCCGAAAGCAACGATTTTTATTTTGATTAACGTTGGTATAGCATGTTGCAGTTCACTGTCATAGATATCCACCAGATGTGAAGGTGTATGATATATGTATTCCATTGAAATAGGCCGGTGGCCTCTTCAATAAACTATTCGTTCGTTTGTTCGTTCTATTGGGGAAGTGATTAAGCTGGTTGCACTGAGATATGCAGGCGAGGGTGGGGTGTGAGGGTGGGTGGGGTAGAACAAAAGAGGGTCAAACATTCTGGCAAGTTCCTTGACTTTGAGCAGCGACTTCACAACACATGCATGCATAAGTAGGAGAAGTAAACTGGGACTATAAAAACAATTCTTCCCGATGAAGAGTCAGTTAAAGCACTGTACAGGGATTGCACCGTGTTGTGTTGTTTTGTATTCATATGCTGCGTTATCCATGGTGGTGGCTCATGGGCCTCAGTGATGAGGCTCCACCTGTGTGTAGTCTGGAAGTGGATGACTCAAAATGCGAGGACTTCAAACGTCTCTCTCGTTCTGAAGGTTGATGGGAAAGGAACGGCGTATTGGCGGATTCGACCTTCTTTGGAACGACGGCCCCGTCTCCACGGAGGACACCACGGGAGACGTCATGAACAGCTACCGGTGTTCCGTCAATGCCTTCTTGGGTGAGCAGATTCTTCCACAGTATTGGTGACTGTGTTAGCTCCTGGCCTGCCTTGGTTCAAGCTTAGAGATCAGATTTGAACGAATGAATGAATGAATGAATGAATGAATGAATGAATGAATGAATGAATGAATGAATGAATGAATGAATGAATGCATGCATGCATGCATAAATGAATGAATGAATGGCATGTTATGGCCTTTTAGCCTCTGTAGGTCTTTTAAGGCCATTGATCACAACTTTACTGGAGCTGTTTAGAGTAAGAGGTCCCCTATTATTCACCGTTTGCAAATGGAATGCGGGAGCCACAGAGAATAGGCAACCCCACCAGCCACACCAGAACTCCAGTATCCCGGGAACCTTACTACAATGTCCCGCCTGCTATCCACTCTGCAATCCCCCCCCCCCCCTGGAATTCCAGTGTTTGAAGGCTTGAAGTGTGTGTGTGTGTGTGTGTGTGTGTGTGTGTGTGTGTGTGTGTGTGTGTGTGTGTGTGTGACGAAAAACAGGGGGGGGGGGGGGGGGGAGAAGAGGTGTTATTCCATCCACAATCCTCATGCTTGTGGATCCTGTCCCTTGCGGGACGCTCAGGCTTTCCCAAACAAGACAGCAGTTTCAATGATTCTTCGATATTACCCAATATTCACTACTGGAGAATTCCTGGCCCCAGACGCTTATCATCTATGACCTTGTCCACTAGGGGGCCCTGGGAGGGAGAAGGCAGAAGTTCACTAGCTGGCGCAGCTCCTCAGATCTCCCGCTCCCTAACGCTCCGACCTTCCGACCTCACGAGCCAGAGGTCAAGGGGGGAGGGGGGGGGGGGGGAGCTGGGAGGGAGTGTGAGAGAGCATTGAGTATGAGAGAGGGGTATGAGAGAGGCCGAATGGTGGGCGTGTTCACGTTATATATCCTAGACTGGGACACGTGATCAATGCTTCGGCCAAAGCCAAGGCATCTCATGAGAAGAAAGGAGAGTCGGAACATTCTAGAAGAAAACCTGGTATTTCCACTACTCATTTACTAAATCGGGAAGTGATTAATGCTCGTTGCTCTGAGATATGCCGGAGGGGGGTGGGGGGTGGGTTAGAACAAAGGAGGGTCAGTGTGAACAAAGTCTTCACAACATATATATATGTGTGTGTGTGTGTGTGTGTGTGTGCGCGTGTGTGTGTGTGTGTGTGTGTGTGATATTGGATTATGTTTTTGTTTTGTTTCATGTCTACCATTGCACAGCATTGATATCGTTTCAGATATTTAAAAAACAGCTTTTGTTCCTTTCTGACATATAATAATGTGGTCCTCTGATCCACTACCTGTCTGAGAATGATTCTATTTCCCCTGCAGGCTGTTTCAACGACCGTCGAGACAATCTGAAGAAAGCCTTCCAACCCTTCATGATAGGCAAGAAGCAAGCCTGAAATTGGATGGGAAGAAAGGAGCATGCAAAATGAATGAAAAGAAGCAGAGAGGAAGGAAAGTGAGAAGAAACGGAGAAAGCAGACAGGGAGAGAAGAAGCACACACGTTTACCAGGAAGAACAACATTGAACAAAAATAACTTAATTCAGGGAATTTGCTCCTCAGAACCAAACTAGATATGTTAATCCTGCAGATGCTTTGTATCTATACTTATTGCCACACTCTCACCACCCAAGAAACAGCTGCCTCTAAAAATCAAAACAAGTCATTTTTTAAGGCAATAGTTCTTGGAATGTTGACTTGTAATGCAAGATTGCAAGAGCAGTAAGCGAAAAAGGATTTGTTTTGTTGTATCTGATACATGCCCGTCTCATTAGAGGGGGGTAATATTTAGGGATATGTGAAAGGTTTGTTTTTAATGACAAAGGCAGGGAGATAGCATATTTGAAGCCAGATAGTTCTGCATAATTATTGTAATTTCCTTTGCCTTGTACAGTATTCATATATTCTTTATGGATCTGCAACAGTGTAACAGTCAAGCAATTTGGAAGACACAATCCATCAAATTTCAATAAGTTCACCCAATGAATAATTTTGAACTTATATAATAAATGGCCTTCTTCTCTTACATACTATTTGTGAAAATATAATTGCTGCACTTTGAGAATGCCCTTACTTTGTACCTCTCAGTTTGAAAAGGGAGGTTAAGTATGAAAATACACAGCAAGATTTTAATTCTCTGTTGAATGGTTAAACTGATGCATGTACTTTACCCCCTGATGATTGTGCTATGGTAACATCGCAACTTCCCTGAATGCACCGTTTTTCAAGCTGAACCTGCCCCCCCTTTTCAAAATGCTTGTCCATTGGTGTACTGGGAGGTCCAAGCTTCTTTCTGGAGGGACATTATTGGCTCTTTCCTGTACCTCAGTATGCATACTAGCCAAATAGTTTTGTTTGAAAGGTGATCTCTTACTTCTTTAATGTTCATCCTCAGTATTGCAGAATTTTAGTCCTCAACTCTACGCAAATGGAGACATGCGTCTAGTCATTTGTACGGAAAAATCCTCATATTTTTTATACAGGAAATATTTCCAGCTGTGATTATGTGTCTTGCTAATGACTGTGTTTGAGGGCATTTTTCCATTCTTCCAAATCGTCAGTTATTGGGTTTTTGAAAATTCATGCTAGTGTCTCCGGCCATCATTTGGGATGCCTGGGTGACAAGACGGATGTGGTCACCGTGATGCATGTTGTTGCCTCAGCAGTGGAAACCTGGCTGAACTCCCTCCTGACGCCCTTACAGGTGGGGGTACTGGTCTTTTGCTGTGGCTGCATGGTTTCCAGTAAAATTTCATTGAGCATTGCAAGTCAAGCGTGTTCGTCCAGCTGTACATGGTCTTCCTAAAAGCAGACTCAGTTTTCACACAAAGTGCATGAGCTTTGCTACTGCTAGTGCTAGCTCCATTGCTGATGAACTCCAGCTCGCAAGTTTAGCTTTCTTGATCAAACTTTTCAATCGTACCACCTCAGAGGCCTGGATTTCAGCTTGACTGAGCTTGAAAGAAACAGTCTCACCAAGCATTTGATGCAAGTGCTCTTGAAGACACCTGCATAGATGAGGTGGATGTAGAAACTTGGAAAAGGAAGTAATCTCACATGCTCCTTGCAAATAAACAAATGTGTGACAGTGAAGTTTTGATTATCTTGCTTTACTGTCTTTGTGTCTGCCAAAATCTTCCGTATCAAATTCCATGCATGGCTATTGTTGTCGGACATCACAATTATTGTGTGTGAGTTTTTGTGTTTGAGGCGATCAGTCTTTGCGACGTGCATTGTTGGAATGACCATCTAATCTTCCCATCACCGAGTCCATGTCATGGTCCAAGATAAACTATTTATCAGTGCCAGCGTCATTCCTACTTTGAGATGGCTGTGATAGAAAAGTTTTGAAATTGAGATCTTGGTCTGTGAGCACCTGTGATATTTTCAATGCAATAAATATACTCTCTGATGTGAGTGAGTTCGAAAGGAAATCAATCAAAAATGTACATTAGCAATGTTGATCGGTTAACAACCTCAATGTGTTGTGTTTTTACAGATTTATTATTATTATCATCAGTTGTTTTTTTTAACCCTTATCCTGGTGCTAAAACGGTGACGTTATGGGCTGCCAGTGGTGCTAAAACACAAGCAAATTGAGCAACACGCACACCTTTCATTAACTTTGAGATTGCTGATGAACCGTTACAGATAGACACATAAAATAAAAACACAAAATGCTTGAAATTGAATGAACAATATTTAGGTGTGCAGTTTATAGTCTTTATTTAAATCCTGATTTTTTTTTCAAATTTTAAATGGTAAACATTTGTATGTTTTTCACTCCTGGAGAAATAAAACTGGTAAATCACTATGCAATAGTGGGTAAATACCCTATAAACCCTACTGGATGTTTGCTTTATCATCTGTGCATACTAATGTATCATTCTCTTTGACCAAAAATGCACTCTTTAAATTACAATGCAAATTCGATGAGCCATGTATTAGAGAGGCAAAATGAAGTAATTCTGATTACCTATACTCTTCCATCTCTTATGCAATATTCTTCATATTATTGCAAATGTAGAAACTGAATAGCATCAATATGTGGATAATTCAGCATGAAAACAGTCTGCAGTAAAGTTTGTCTCCTACACATGTCCACCTAGTTCTGCTATCTGGAAGAGTTATCCAAAGATCCTATATACACTAAGATGACTCACTCCGATACTTTGAGCGAGGTTTCTTTGAGAGTTACCTCCCCCTATTCGCATGCTACTTCTGAGCGCTGCATTGACAACATTGCATGTGTGCGTGCGTGTGGTGTGTGAAAGGAATAAAGTTTGGTGTGAATTATAATGTACAAGGTATGTATAGGTTTTCTGGATGTTTGTTGAAACCATGCATGTTAATTTTATTACTCTTTTGGTTTTAGACGGTAAATTTCTGTCTATGTACATAACGTAGCTGGGCTCTCTCTCTCTCTCTCTCTCTCTCTCTCCTCTCTCTCTCACTCTCTCTCTCTCATCTCTCTCTCTCCTCTCTCTCTCTCTCTCTCTCTCTCTCTCATTCCACCCTTATCTGTTTACTATTGTCTTCCTGTCTGGACCTGACCCTAACTTATGTCTCTCAGCATCGTTGTTTTCTCTCACGCTGTCGTGGCGC
>JAWQFJ010003185.1:113946-116838 GCA_034096865.1 Theodoxus fluviatilis | reverse complement strand
GATGGATGGATGGATGGATGGATGGATTGATGGATGGATGGATGGATGGATGGATGGATGGATGGATGGATGGATGGATGGATGGATGGATGGATGGATGGATGGATGGATGGATGGATGGATGGATGGATGGATGGATGGACGTATCGATGGATGGATGGATGGACGTACACATGGATCGATGGATGGATGGTGAATAGAGTTTTACATTTTATCAGCCCCACTAGATTATTATTAGGCCATGAAATTGCAAGAAACGGTTAGAGAAAGAATGTAAAGTCTCGATTTTCCTATGTATTCACCTTTCACGAATCGACTGGGAAGCTGGGTTGGGTCGATTCCTACCCAATAACCATAGGGAAATACAAATAAATAAAACAGAATGATACATCATATGTGTCTGTACCCCAGTGCCTATAATTAAATTCAATAAACTGCCATGCCATCACAGAACATTGCTCAAAATGAACACATACGAATGTTCTAGCTCGGTATGATGACCACATAACGCTACAATTGGTGTACGTTTGTTTATACGGGCATGCGTGGATGCGTGCGTGTGCGTGTGTGTGTGTGTGTGTGCGTGTGTGTGCGTGTGTGTGTGTGTGTGTGTGTGTGCGCGCGCGCGTGAGTGCGTGTGTGTGTAAATGAGTAAGTGAGAGTGACACAGACAGATGACTAAACACACGAGAGGACACAACTTAGACAGAAATTCAAAAGGAACTAACTGACACGGCTGCCTACACGCAGTGACAGGTTTGTCCATAGACTGACAGGCGAGCAGACATACAACGTGAAATGAGCATTTGACAGTGAAAGTAAAAAGATGACAATAGAAGCAGAACTGGAGGGTAATACACAACTGAAACTTCAATGAGAGAGGTAAAAAAAATTCATCGGCTGTGGTTTGAAACAAACACTAGACTTTTAAAAAGCAGACAGCAAGTAAATTCGTCAAATGGATCATCTGCAAGGACACTGTGTATTGGTTTGCGAAACATGTATTCCCTAAACCCCTCACCTCCATGTAGGTCAGCTGTCTGGAGGAGCGGATGACTGCCTGTCTGAGTTCTGGCTGGCCGTGCTGCTCCCCCTTGTCGTCCAGACGGAACAGCAGGGACAGGGTGGGCCGGGCCTCCCCGGGCAGCAGACTGCACCGCTCCTGGCTGAGGGGCTCGGGCAGCATAGGGTAGGTCCGCCACCCCCCAGGGGGGTAGAAGGTGCACCCCCGTCGTCTGGCCTCCACGTCTACGCTGTCCCCCTTCTCCACCACGGCGGTGACGTCAGCGATGTGCACCCCCACCATGTAGAACTAAAGAAAAATGGTGATCATAAGCATGCCTCAATTCTAAATTATTTGGCCATAATTGTTCATCAAGCAGCCTGGTTTTATTTTCTCGAAGTTATGGCGTGGCAGCTATGCATCAGGACTCTCACATTGTCGTTGAAACAAACTTTTACTTAAAGAATAAAAGTATCTATTCGAACACAGAACTGCAAGATAGTATCATGTTACAACGTCAAAAACGGGAACGCAGTTTATCGCAAAGTACTCGTATTTGAGACCTGTATTATTGTTGCTATTCTCTTTTCGACTTTGTATATTCAGTTGCTGGGAAAATATTCAGAATGGTAGTCGCATTTGTCTCGACTTTCTTTTTGGTGTTATATTCCTTTGTAAGCATCGTCACTAGAATTGTTTGCGATCATATACCTGTGATAGACCTTACAGAATATGCCTGTCTGTTTCGGGGAGTTTTTGCGTACAGCAGGATGGCGTAACATAAAAAGCCTTACTGCAGCGTGTCTGTCAAAGTCTAGGGTTTTACTGCATCATAAGAGCTGTAATATATTTCGTAAATCCATCCCCAAAACCGTAAGAGTTAAGTGAGCGGAAATACTTTTCATTCACCTACATGAGTACACATCAGAGAAAAAAGTGGACAATTACACATACTCTTTCCCCAGAAAGGTGCCAAGACACCAATACCTTTCCATCCATCCAAACGCTGAGGGCATCGTCAAGGTCATGCGACCCTGGGGGGTCAATGGTGAAGGTCAGATGCTCAGTAAGGTCATGGCGGCCTCGTTTCAAGAAATCCAGAGGACTTGGCCCGAGTCTGTCCACCACCTGGACACACTCCGGGGGGAACTTCCTGGGGACTCGGTGCTGAAATTCCAGGACGCGCACTCCACTGGGGAAGCTTCGCCCTCCAGCCATCATTCCCAGCACCACGCCCAGGGGGTAAAAGTGTCCATCCCCCCAATGGATCAGGCCCACTCGAAACACGTACTCCTCGCGCCGTCCTGCTGGGATGGTCGTCACTCCCAGGGATCTTAGAGAGAAAAAAAAACTGCTCATGATTTGGGCGATCATCTAATCATTCCAGAGTATACACGCCATGCTCGTCTTAATTTCCCTTTGCATATTCATAGCATTCAAGCAGACGGACAGATGACAGCAAGAAGAGAGAAGGGGGGGGGGGGGGACGAACGAACGAATTTTTACAAGAGTAATGAATTAGGCAGTAATGCCTTTCTTACATTCAGCCCTTGAGGCAAAATATTCAAATGGAGTAAGAGAGAGAGAGAGAGAGAGAGAGAGAGAGAGAGAGACAGACAGACAGACAGACAGACAGACAGACAGACAGACAGACAGACAGACAGACAGACAGACAGACAGACAGACAGACAGACAGACAGACAGACAAAGACAGAGACAGAGACAGAGGGACAGAGAGAAATACAGAGAGAGAGACACAGACAGAGAGGGGGGAGGAGGGAAGGGAAGAGAGAGAATGAAAGTAAGAGGGGGGGGGGGGAGAATAGAGAGAGAGAGAGAGAGAGAGAGAGAGAGAGAGAGAGAGAAAGAGAAAGAGAGAAACAGACAGA
>JAWQFJ010003185.1:85000-90000 GCA_034096865.1 Theodoxus fluviatilis | reverse complement strand
ACTTTAGATATGTACATTTATACTCATTCACGCACACACAGGATTACAAACAAGGCAACGACACAGAATGGCAGCCGATAGGTAATTGCAAGATATCAATAATCCAGATTTTTCCCGTCCCAAGGATTTAACCTCGGCACTGCGCCTCGCGCATACTCAAGCGCCGAGCAGTCTTTGAGAGACCAGTTTCGAGTGATTGCAGTTGGTTAATACGGGAGGCATTGATCAGCTTCGACCAGACGCTACACTTGTATATGAACGATGTCCAAACTAATAAAACGACATGTATAATAACGATTTTTTTCGCTTAAAATAATACTTTTAAATGTTCATGGTTTGTTTGGAGTGATTGAGGAGCGATACTTACGACGACGATGGCGACTTTTGCTGCGCATCCCATGGTTTCTTTGACTCTGTGCGTTTCCCTGTCAGAACAGAAATACGAGTGTTTTGTTTACACCGCATGCTTAATTTTTATAAGTGTATCCATCCGTCCATCCGTCTGTTCATCTGCCCGTTTGTTTATCTATCCGTCTACCTACCTACAAGGCATATTAGTATATTTACAAGACATTTCGGTGTACATAGCGTATTCCAGCAGTCACAGTGTTTAGGGAGACTCATAAAGTATCGGCCTTCTTAGAGTTTCTCAGTACACTCACCGAGTATAGGAAGGCGTTGGTGCCTTCCAACCAGGACCTGTCGACAGGTTCTCTCCCTTGCGGAACTCTTCTCTTCTGCGACCGTCTTGAGTGTCCTCGTTGACCGTGGTACTGTAAAAGAAAGGCGATATTTATTTGGCTGTGCAGTGGGGAAGAAAGTAAGTGACCTCCCTTACTCAAGTTTCGGCCCTCGCGTTTTACGGTAACATAATGACATTCGCTGTCTCCACACACACTATTCCACATCTCTAACTGAAATTAAGTGACGTCATGCCAGGCTGTTGAGTTATTCCCTATTGTGGGAAGAAACCTGCTGGAGGACACTTATTTCCCAACAGTCCTGAACTTTGCTAGAAAATGGATAATTGCTGCTCAAAGCGACCGTCTGCTACATTTGTCAGTAAGGGAGATAACTCCAGCGACCGAGAGCTCACAATCACCCATTCCGCATGTTTGCATTAATTACTCACCTCTCAATGAGTTCAGTTTGTGTTCAGACAATTTTTCATTATTCTCCTTCACGTTTTGTTCTGTCAATTCTTTCAAACTATAGGATGTGTACTTTTTTGTTTGTGACCTTGGCACATTAAAGAACTAAGCGGAAACAGCAAGGATTTTTGTTTGCAAAGGGACGCAGGTCTCACTGTAACTCTATATGCGATTCCCCAAAGGGATTACGGATTGGGGAAGGAAGGGGCACAACCGACAAGTTGAAAGGTTAAGATCTGGCATCGTTGGCTTGGGAGTACAGAGCAGCTCTAATACGCAGACGAGGGTGTCTCCCCAAACCCAACAAACAATCAAAAAGAAACAAAAAACCCACAAAAAAGTACTGACACACTTAAGTAGTTAAATTCATTTTAAAAGAAGGCATGACGGCACCACACACACACACACACACACACACACACACACACACACACACACACACACACAAACGCACATCCACACACACGCATCCACACACACACATCCACACACACACACATCCACACATACACACGCGCGCGCGCGCGCGCGCGCGCGCACACACACATAGTCTGACAGGCAGGCAGACAGGCAGGGAGGCAGAAAGTAGACAGGTAGGCAGATAGATGTGCATGATAATATCAAATATCCAGTGCCAAAGCACACCCGATTGTGAACGTACTAGTGTGTGGCCGGCAGGATACGGATCTGGAGGTCCGCTGTAGAAGACATGGCTGGGACCCCTGCCACCGTAAAGAAAATTTCCCATCTTTGGAAGATGAAGTTTCAGACGACCTGAAACAGAAAAGGCGTTTTGTTTTACCACGTGACTTTCTCCGTACCTGTTTGACTGTCAACAAAGATAATGGCCGACGAAAGGTGTGATCGATCAAGCCAAATTTAGCACGTTAGCAAATGACGAATGAACGCGTGGAAAGACTGAAAACAACACTTAAAGGGATAGGTAGTTACCAGCTAGTCCTGCGTGCTCTTTCGTGTTCTTGTGCGTGGCATAGAGAAGGTCCGTTTGGAGGGTAGAGTGTGGGGAGCTCTCGGAGGAGTCGCCTTCGTGAGGCCAAAGACGAGAGAGACTGGAGGTGGTATGATTATATTGGGGGAAGTTGAGGAATACCTGCGTATCTTTCCTTGGCGTCCAGTGCATTAGAGAGCACTTTGAGGGGTACTTTGTTTATTTGTAGTGCGCCACGAACCCGAGGTCTCTGGTGGTTCCGGAGTGGTGGAGGAAACCAACACGGCATCTGGCAGCGTCGTGTGACAGAACCGACATCCCTCAACATGTTCGACACCCACCACTCCGGACTTCACAGAGACCTCGGGTTCATGGCGTCCTGCAAATAAACAGAGCACGCCCCCTGCACGTCCATCTCAAATTGATCTCTAATGCTCTGGACACCAAGGAAAGGGATGCGGTTTTCCTCCACCACCACCACCCCTGTATAATCAGACCAACGCCAGTCTCTTTCGTGTGCTATGATGATGGTTCTTTGTTAAGATTATGGTTACAGAGGGAGATAGACAGAGAGAAAGTCATTGAGAGAGGAAAGGAGATTAGAAAGGGGGAAAATGAAGAGAGATGGGGGAAGAGGTGTTTAGTAGTTGTCAAATGGAAACATAGTGAGCAAAAGTTGGAGCCTCGTTTACCTTTCTCTTTATTCATTTTTTCAGAGGAATCTCAATGGAATCACAATACATAGAAACAGTGTCCAGGGTCAACGCATGGTTTAGAGTCCAAGGAAAGAATGTTTCCAGCGTTGAAATGGGTAGGATGAGCAGTTCTGAAAATCGGAGGAAGGGGGGGGGGGGGGTCTGGGGGCCACCAGCCAGTGTGGAGTGCCTTTCCTGACTGAGTGTTCTTTTGTCCAACAGATAGCAGACCAAGCAAAGGTCACCTGATCTACAATACTTGACCAACAGCACGGTGCTCGCGTGGAAAAGCTACTGCCGAGGAGGAATGCAGACGCACAAGACAGGAAGGGGGTGCAAGGGGATGTACGCTCTTGGGTTAGACTTCCGCAGGTGGGTCACACTAGTGGACTCGTCCGAGGAGAGGGATGTGGGACAGACAGCGAAGATGGTGTAACACACAACCTGACGGGCCATGAACCACAGCATCTGAGTGGCTTGTTTTTAAATAGGTATTTATGCTAAAAATGTGCATGTAAAAACACAGCCAATCAAATGCTGTGGCCCGTCAGCTTGGATGTTACGTCATCTTCGCTGTCTTTCCCACACCCCTCTCCTCTGACGAGTCCACTAGTGTGGCGCGCCAGCGGCAGTCTAACCGGCACACGTACAAAATTGTCCCTGCCTCTGCGGCCTGTGAGTTCTTTGGAAGGGGGATGAGTCAGTTCACCAGGTTTAGCCTCTCAGAGCGAGGGCAAGACCACACATAGGTGAATAAGAAAGTCAAGATATAGACGATGTGCGAGCATCTATGACAGTTCAGAAAAAATCGAACATAACGCATGTTTGTCCTGTCGAAGGAGACCCCTCTGAAATTTCGCCGCACATTATCCTCCAAACGGTCCTTCCCAGGGCCACGCATAGGATCACGAAGGAATACGTTGGTCAGGCTGGTCACCACCTATCCTCCAGTAACTATCCTGTCCAGACTCGACACTCCACCTCTTTCTGTAACAACAGTTAAAGTAATGACAGTCAACACTGAAAAAAGGAAGAGAAAAAAAAGAATGATGACATAGGGACGTCAAGATTACCGACTGCAAACTCGCACATAAAGAATGAATAAAGATAACCTAGTTATCTCCCTCTCTTCACGAACATACAAGTGTCAACACAGAAGGGATGTGTCCGGTCCGGTGAGCATGAATCGTAGTTCAAATCAAAACAGAGAGCATCAGTTCGAGTCCAGTTTCCCTCACAGCGTTAGTGTAGGACAAACTGAAACAGGTCTTGGAATAGACATATTTATAATGGAAGTAGTCTTACCGGTTTGCTGGTGGGGTGAGACGCTATGTGGATATTAGTACTCCCACAAACTCATTGTCAGCTACCATTTTTCAGTTCAGTCGAAGCGTAGCTCGGATTGTTCTCGAAACAAAGTGTGGGGGTGCATTATTGTGTGTTGTGCGTGTGCATGCGTGTGCATGCGTGTGCACGTGTGTTTTTCTTAGAAGAACGCCGACATCGAATTTACCCTACACTGGACGCATTATGCCGATGTGGCATGATTTTGAGTTCGTTATCTTATCAGCACTCATCTCTGCACCTGGATATGACACACTTGCTCACGCAGTCCTTTCAATCAAGTGTAAGGAATAAAATGTTTACTTTAGCAATGTGTTTTGATCGTCTTGAGTTTCTGATAAGTGTCAGTCATAATGCTTTAAAATTTAGGCTAAGACTATGGGGAAATATTAGACCGATCAACTTTCCCCACACTCCCTAAAGTTTATCCTACCAGATATTGAAGCGGCCAATTTGAATAAATGTATTTAACAATGATGTTACTCCATCAAAATGTAATAATCACGTGATAACGAAATGATCATAAGTACGGTACAATCACAAATGCATAACCTTGAATGAAATAACACACATTCTCATCCTAAAATGCAATTTATCATATCAACGCAATTGACTGTTTGTATCTGCTAATTACCCAAACCATTTCTTACAGTCAACAACAACAACAACAAACACACAAACACACACGCACGCACACACACACGCGCGCACACACACACACACATGCACACACACACACACACACACACACAGACACACACACACACGCACACGCACACACACACACACGCACACACACGCACACACACGCGCACACACACACACACACACAAACATAGGTTAAATCAGATACATTAACAA
>JAWQFJ010003185.1:55000-77500 GCA_034096865.1 Theodoxus fluviatilis | reverse complement strand
GAGAGAGAGAGAGAGAGAGAGAGAGAGAGAGAGAGAGGGGGGGGAGATTGATTGATTGATTGATTTCTGTATTGCTTAGGCCGGCGGCCCGCCACAATGTTACAACAATTGGGGGTAGTGTGTGTGTGTGTGTGTGTGTGTGTGTGTGTGTGTGTGTGTGTGTGTGTGTGTGTGTGTGTAGGTGTGTGTGTGTGTCTGTGTGTGTGTGTGTGTGTGTGTGTGTGTGTGTGTGTGTGTGTGTGTGTGTGAAAAGGGGAGTTGGGGTTGAATATTGGTTACATTACACAGTGCTCATCGATGTAGCATTAAACATGACAGTGATTGTTCGGGTAACCAAATTTGTTTTTTAACAAGCATTCGGTACTCAATAAAACGTGGTATATCGTCAGTAATATACTAAATGTTGCCGACGAGATATCAAGGCATAATGGATATACATAGCAACATTTTTGGCTTTTAAGTACCCCTGACCATTTATCAGGAAGGTGAAATTGAGCCCTGTGGTATTCATGTGTTTGATGTATCTGCCTAGGTACTTTTCCCTTAGGTCTGTATAGAGATGGCAATTGAGTAAGAAGTGGGCTTCGTCTTCAATCTGATCTGTGCAGAATGGACAATATTTCTCTTCATCGACAAACGCATTACTTTTCAAGTCATTCCTTCCGAATCTAAATCGAACAAGTGCTACCTTGAATTTTGTAATTTCGAGAGAGCTCAAGTACTTTTCACACTGGAAATAATGTTTGATGGTTCTGTACAATGCAAAACGCTCACTAGCACTGACTCTGTGACTCCACTCTTGTTTATAGCAGTCTTGTAGCCTGATCTTAAGCTTTCTCAAGAAACTTCTCTCATCAGCTGTGCCTCTGTTGTACCACACATAGGAAAATCCCGATTTGCATAGGCATTCTTCAATGGACTTCACCCAGTTGAATTTATCAGGTATGTTGGAATTGGACAGCATAAGGAGTGCTTGCTTAGGTAACCGTTGATCAGGCATTTTTGACATCTTAAGCCAGTACTTCACTGCTCGGATTGTGCTGTTGATGACCAGAGGGAATCTACCCGTTTCCCCATATATCAAGCTATTTGGAGTCTTAATATCAACATTTAGGAACCTCTTGCATGCAAACAAGTGGGACATTTCCACTTTCGGATGTGCTTTTGTTCCCCATATTTCTCAAGCATACAGTAACGCAGGTTGGACTTGTGCATCAAACATTAAAAAATACTTTAGGATTGCAGCTGCGAAGTGTCCAAATTGTTTTGAGCAGTGAGAGAGTTTTCTGTTTTGCTTTTGTTGCTACGTAGCTGAGGGCACTTGTTTCTGATAGTTTGGTTGTAAATGAATATCCTAAGTATTTGTAAGTATTCACAACTTCTAGTTCGTTTCCATTCAGGAACCATTTTTCTCCCTTTGATAGGAACCCTCCTCTTCGGAAAACCATTACTTTTGTTTTGTTTACATTAACTTTAAGGCCAACTAGTTTTGAGGCATACTCAAGGTTGTTAATCTGGGTCTGCAGCCCTATGGAAGTTGTGGCCAACAGTGCTACGTCATCGGCAAAATAAGAAAAATCACCTCCTTCCTTCCAATCTGCAACTGTACACCATGTTTGCCATTTACACGTACGAAATTTGCGACATAATTTATATACAGGGAAAATAGGATCGGACTCTCTTTGGCACCTTGTTTCGTTCCAATAGGACATTCAAAGAAAGCTGAGGTGTTGCCGTTCCATCTCACGCATGCCTGAACTGAGTCATACATAGACTTTAACATATTTATGAATTTGGTGGAAATCCCTGATGTTGCTATTATATTCCAAAGGCACGGGCAAAGGACGGTATCGAACTCTTTTGTAAAGTCAATAAAAGCTACGTATAGTTTACCTCTGCCTCTTTCGTGTACTGCGTTTATCATCATGGCGTGGAGAGTAAAGATGTGGTCTATGGTTGTGTGCTTTTTACGAAAGCCTGCTTGTTCTCCATGTATCTTTCCGTTGATCTAGGGCGTGCATGCTGGTGGTTACGAGGACCAAGTCTCTGCACTCGCACAATGCCTCTTTCGCCCCATTCGACATCCGGCACAGTCCCTTTCAACAGATATACAATCGTGCGGAGACAGTTATATTATGTTTCTCTTCCTGCCTCAGGTACGCCGAACAAACGGATATTGTTCCGCTAGGCCTCTAGCTCTGAATCTTCCACCTGCTTTTCTGTTGCTTGCACACTGTCTAGGCACACATTTGTGACTTAGCTCAGTATTACTTTTATGTCGTCTTGCTCATCCTTGATCGTGTTAGTCCAATCAGTCAGCTGTTGGTAGTACGCCTGAAATCGCTTTTCACTTTCTTGCATGCAGCGTTACATTTGTTCTTGCTGGTCACATAATCATTCTAGAAAAGACTTGGTGTTAGTCATTTCATTTTGTAGACCTTCGAACTGGCTGCGTAGCATGCACGTCAGGCTGTCCATTCGCCTATCGAAACTTTCGTTGATGGAAAGCATCTGAGCATGAAACTGATCGAGCTTTACGGACGTATCACAGTCAACAGAACCAATGTTTGCACTCACGTATGTCTGCGTTCCAACGCCGTTTCCTGGTCCCGGGTTTTCCAAGATATCCCCGCTCAAAAGCAAGCGCTGGGAAAATTCCCTGTTGGGAGTGGGTGACAGGTTAGGTTGGATTGCACACGCGAAGAGTACGAGCGCGTCGAGCGCGGTTCCCATAACGCCTGTCTTCGCTACGACTAGCGGCTGTCGCGCGAGGCTCGGGCGGCTCGCGCTCAAGCCTAGCGCGCTCCAGACAACACCGCGAAGCAAGAAAATGCCTAACATCAAGGCCACATTTTCATCCACAAACAATTCAAACTTGCCTTCCATATTTCCATTGTGTTTGGTGCTGTGAGAGCGTCGCTGTTAGTCCTCATGGCTGGGGGGGGGGGGGGGGGTCTCGTGAGCACAGTTCACTGCACCAGTACTAGGGCACGTACAAATGTCAAAAGATTAAGCAATTCTGATAAATGCAGAGCAATGCAAATTTTTCACTTTCACAGTCTCGCCGGGAGTCACATTTCTGACACATGGGGGCCGCGCAATGAGTAAACACGCTGAAAGACGAATAATCGCAGTGCTCAATAACGGAACTCTTGAAAATATGTCCGCATACCACCGCACAAGGCTGAAGAGTGGAGAGTGGGCGGGGGAGAGAAGGAAAGAGAGAGAGAGAGAGAGAGAGAGAGAGAGAGAGAGAGAGAGAGAGAGAGAGAGAGAGAGAGAGAGAGAGAGAGAGAGAGAGAGAGAGAGACTTTTGACTTTTGAAACTTTATTGTAAGGCCGACGGCCCGTCACAACATTTTACATTCGCATCATTCGTTGAAGGTTCTTGATTACAGCAAAAGTACTTCAATCGGTAAACAACAATTTTGTCGTACAATATACAATGAAAACAGCATTGTAATTTTCCTCCGAATCATTTACAACATAATGGTAGATGACGTACTCGATACCCTCGGATCAGTTGTTTTGTTTATTCTACACAATGGCAACTAATTATCTGCTAAAACCCAGGATACATAATTATCTTACTTGCCTATCATGTCCGTCTTGAAATCTTTGACGTCGGTTGAGAGCGTAGTGTAAAAACATGGCGACATGTTTTGTTTTTATGTACCCATGTCCATCTATCAAGAATATGAAACCTTGCGTATTCATAAATTTGATGTATCTTTTTGTTGTACTTTTCCCTCAGGTCTTCATATGTGGGGCACACCATCAAGAGATGCATTTCATTCTCCGTGTTATCATTACAGAATGGACATTTCATTTCTTATCTTCTATATAACTTGTTTCAATTAAGTCCGTGTACTCCCAACCGGAAGCGTGTGAGTGCAACTCTAAATTTTGCTGTTTATTGTACTAAGATATTTTTCACATTGAAACGTATTTTTGAAGGTACTGTACAATATCAGACGTTCACTTTCAGTACTCTTACAATGCCATCTCAGTCTATAGCAGTCTTGGAGTCTAATCTTAAGGTTTTTCAGGAAGTTTCTTTCGTGATTAGTCCCCTTTGTTGTACCATATGTAGGCGAAACCTGATTCGCAGAGACAATCTTTGACCGACTTCAACCAGTTTCGTTCATTGGGGATATGTCATATTACCATAAACAAGGGAAGTAACTGCTACTGCATCGTTACGAAGCTGGCGGATGCGTACGAATAAATAGTTCCTCAACAGCCATCTGAGAAGTGAAGTTGACTGTTCAACGTTCCCTAAGTTTCCCTTTATCACGCTCTTCCACTCGAGCCACAGATAACAACGGACAACAAAACATGGTGTCAGAAGTGGGATCCTTTGAACAAAAAGGGGAACCAGGATTCAGCTGAACGAGCAATCGAAAGCTAAGTAACTTGATTGAAAAATTTCAGTGCGTCACAATGTTCAAACCGCCGCAGCCATTTGCATTTCATGAGCCTTCTGCATGGCCAGCTTGGTTGGCGAGATTTGATCGTTTCAGGCTTGCATCAAAGCTTAGTAAAGAGAGTGGCGAGATTCAAGTTAGTAGTTTGCTGTACTCTATGGGTCCGGATGCTGAAAAGATTTTCGCACAGTTTGAGTTGTCTGACGATGATCAAAATGACTACGACAAAGTGAAGAAGAAATTTGATGAACATTTCATACCAAAGAGGAACGTGATTCACATCAGAGCAAACAGATACTGTATGTTAATCCGTTTGAAGTGAAAACATACTTTGTGCTGGAATATTGAGTTAATTGACAGTTAAAGTTGAAAGAGTTAATTGTTGTGTCTTTTTCCTAAAAAAGGGAAGATGTCATATTACCATGAACAAGGGAAGTAACTGCTACTGCATCGTTACGAAGCTGGCGGATGCGTACGAATAAATAGTTCCTCAACAGCCATCTGAGAAGTGAAGTTGACTGTTCAACGTTCCCTAAGTTTCCCTTTATCACGCTCTTCCACTCGAGCCACAGATAACAACGGACAACAAAACAGGGATAGTTGCGCTTGACAGTATAAGGAGTGCTTGCTTAGGTAATCTGTCATTTGGCATGTATTGTAGTCAAGCCAATATTTAATGACCCTAATAGTGCTATTGATTTTTAGGGGAAACCTTCCTGTTTCACCATATACAAGATGATTTGGTGTCTTGACGTCAACTTTTAAAAAAATTTTGCATGCAAACATGTGCACTTTTTCTATATTTGAATGTTCCTGCAGTCCCCACAATTCTGATGCATATAACAACAAGGGTTGGATTTGGGGGTCAAACATTTTGAAATATAATTTTGGCGTGTGACTGTAGAGAGTCCTTAGCATCTTTAGTAATTAAACTGTTTTTTGTTTGGCTTTTGTGGTTGCGCTGCCTAATGCTCCTGATTTTGATAGTCTAGTCGTAAATGTGTAACCAAGATATCTCAAAGAATTTACAACTTCTAGTTTAGAACCGTTTAGGTACCATTTTTCTCCCTGGGTGAGGAATCTTCCTCTCCGAAATACCATGACCTTTGTTTTGGTAATATTAACTTTGAGGCCAATTTGTTCAGATGCATGTATAAGGTTATCTATTTGTGTCTGTAGACCTACCGGTGTTGTAGACAGCAGTGCAATATCGTCTGCGAAGATCAGAAGAAAGATTTCCTCTCGACCATTTTGCATTTGTACACCATGTCTACCATGTTTGCGGACATAGTCTGCAATGGAGGTGATGTATAGTGAGAATAGTGTCGGACTCTCAGAGGAACCTTGCTTTGCTCCAATGGGGCATCCAAAAAAGTCAGAAATGCTATTTTCCCATCTTACGCATGTTTGTACTGTATCATACATTGCTTTTAGCATGTTAATAAATTTCGTAGAAATACCTGCTTTATCCAATGCCTGCCATAGATGTGGCCGTTCCAAAGAGTCAAATGCTTTTGTGTAGTCAATGAAAGCAACATAAAATTTCCCTCTTCCTCCACCGTATACATTCTTAGATATCATAGCGTGCAGTGTAAAAATGTGGTCAATGGTAGAGTGCTCCCTCCTGAACCCAGCTTGCTCTATACAATGCTTATTGTTTTCATCCATCCAATTTTGCAATCGTCTTGTTAGCACGAAGGTAAATACCTTACTTACAATACTTAGTAAGGAGATTCCTCTGTAATTAGAAGGGTCAACTGTGCTTCCACTTTTGTGTATTGGTACAATTACTGATCTGCTCCATTCATCAGGAAATGTCTGAGTATCATATATCTTGTTAAACAGTTGTACGAAATAGGGGACTAAGAGCTTTTTAGCTAGTTTGATCAGTTCTCCTGGGATTTCGTCAAGCCCTGGGGCTTTGTCACGTCTTAATTTAGTTATTGCCATGTCAACTTCCTGGCTTGTTATCGGTGAGTCAAGCATGTCATCATGAACATCGTGAACACTTCCACTGTCTAAGGTGATATCAGTGCTTTCTTTGTCATAATTGAACAGATTTTAAAAGTATTGTTTCCATGTTTCTATTTGTACATCGGGGAGTTTTGCTCTTTTTCTGGATTTCTTTCGTATGATTGACCAGAATTTATCAGAGTTATGTAAATTTTCCATCAGAAAGTTTCGGAGTTTACTTTGATGTTCTTTTTTCTTCTCGCGGATTAGTTTCTTGTAATCATTTCTACATTTTATATAATCCGTTTTCTCTGCCGTCGTATTTGTTCTTTCGTAGGCTGAAAGTGCCTTTTTGGCCCTATGTTTAGCTGTTTTGCAGTCCTGGTCGTACCAGTCAGCATTTTTATGCTCTACTTGACCAGATGACCAGAAGGTGTGTCGCATACATTCAATTGTTTGGAGTAGGGCCTCTGTAATTAATTTTACCGACGTGTTCACACATGAAGTTAGGTTCTCCTCGGCACGACTTAGCATTGTTCTAAATGAGGCAGATTGTAAGTTAAATGCAACTTCTCCCTCTTTACTTTTGTCCCAGACAATTTTGGATATATTTTTGTTTCTTTTTTGCTCTGTTTCTAACTTTCTTTCTTGTTCTACCAAAATCTCGAGTGGCATGTGATTTGACTCTATTCTCGAGTTCACTTTTGTACGTACCTCGATTTCAGTCGCATTGTTCATAACTAGACAATAATCAATCACACTCTCTCCATGCTGTGAAACATAAGTAAATTTACCTTCTCTGTCGTTGTGATTACTTCCATTTGCTATATATATATATGGTGAACTCTGCATATGTCAACTAGTATTTCACCAAACTGGTTCATTACGCTGTCTTGAGAGTTCCGATTGGCTGTATTATCTGGGCATGTACATGGGATTGGTTCTTCATGCTCTAATAGTTCGTCATCATCGGCATGCAAGTTCCAGGTTTTAGTTCTTGCATTTAGGTCTCCACATATTAATATAGCGGAATTCGGGTTTGCTTCTTGCAAGTCTAGTATAGTATCTTCTAACAAATATAAATTACATTTAGTTGTTTTATCTCTATAATAAGGAGAGTCCGCTGGTGGGACGTACAAACACACAAGTATAACATTTTTTTTGAACTGCTACCGATTTTGAGAGCAACCATATTATCGTGTTTGCAAGGCAAGGGAGTTAATTTCTTAGCAAAACATTTCTTTACCAGGGCCCGTATTCACAACGGCGATTTATCGGCGATTTATTTTAACCCCGATTTATCTCTAAACTCAGACGATTCCAACTGCCTGTTCCGCTCTCCCTTAGCTGGAAACCAGTATATATATAGCAAAGCGCAACCTAGAATCCTCTGACGAGCGTACCTTATCTAACCGATCAAGATAACGCGGGGCTAGGGGATAAGTCGAGTGTTGAAAAGATAAATCGCCGTTGTGAATACGGGCCCAGTACGACAACTCCACCAGATCGTCTGCCGTGATGTGACAGTTTGATTGCTGGTGAGTGATAAATGTGGTAATCAGCAAAGTATATTGAAAAATGAAACTCATGTGAAGTAAATGTTTCGACAAAACAGTGTGGTCGGAACGCGCCACTCACCACTCTGTGGTAGTGACTGCCGCCATCCGCCATGAACGCTACCATAACAACGTTAAACACGCATGGTACAACCGCGATATGCATGGCCGGAAGGCACGCAAGTTCTTCACCGTGGGCATGCTCATGTCGAGGAGGGGAGAGAGGGACAGCGCGAGTCGACAGGGACTAGCACCCAACATCATTCCACACAGGCGCCATTCACACCAGGGCAAGCACACACACTTTCATCCCAGAGAGAGAGAGAGCAATGGTTTCCTACCTTCACTCTCGGCTTGTGACGGGCCCACGCACGCGGCCGCTCCGCACCGTCGCGCGCCGCTCGCACGCCTCCACCACTCTCGGGCGCCCTCGGGGCTGTCTCGAGAATAACTCGATCAGCCTCTAAATTCGTGCGCGTTTAAGTCGCAAGACTGGATGTTAGTCTTGATCCTGTTCATGTACATACATTTACGTCCTTTTTTCATGTGTGGCGTCCTTGTAAACAGTGAATAAAGTCTGACAAACAGGGGTCATGAAACAGGAAAAACTGCCTTCGCCCCTCGGCACACCCGGTGTGAACTTCCTTCACACTTCTTCTCTTCCTCCGGTAAACTGCCTTTACCTCTCCTCCGACTCTCCGACCACCCTCCAATCACTCCAGTGTCTCCCACACGTCCAATCCGTAGTCCACCGCAACACCACAATCACTCTTCTGTCCACAACACCCGGTGTCACACAACTACCGTGGCAAGGTCCAACCTTCTCACCCACAATAGTCCACCTAACTCCAACTGACAATACACAAGTGTCCACCCACAACTCCAATCACAACTCACTAGCTACGACTCCCCGTGACGACTCACCATTCAAGCGAGATCACTCGAACAGCGCATAACCCGGAACTAATTCCTACCACAACAGCAAATGTGGAAAGATGAGATATAACTCACAAAACCGGGTTCCCACAATCTTGCAGTCAGTCCATCCACATTCCAACACAACAAGTCCAGGGCTGTCGCTCGAGGTCTCATGGCAGAGAGCTGGTTAGCGAAACTGGGAGCGGGTCGTCGGCCTGTCCGTCAGTTCTGAGCCGGCGCGGGGCTCCCGGAGTCTGCTCGCTCAGTGGCGTAGTCTGCCTTTCCACACGTTCTCCTGTCCCTGTGCCCCGGCTATCGCATGTCTCGGACCCTCGTTGGAGGACGTACCCCTATCAACGTCTGTCCGTGCGTCGGCAAAGGCATCTTCGTTGCCTTCTCCCCCTGAGTTGTCTTCCTCTGTCTGCTCTATCCGATGAGCGGCGCTCTTATGCTGCGAGTCCTTCACCACCCAATCAAGCAGGGAGCGTTGGGTGAATTCAACACGCTCAGAGCGTGCAGCACGAGAGTCGCTGCTCGTGGAGGTCTCCCGCGCGCTGACGTCAGTTGTCTCACCATTAGCTGTCGCTGGTGTCTCATGGTCTTGTATGTCTCGCACCGGTCGGTCCCTGTCACGTGCCTCGACTCTAAGCGATGTAGCATGGAAAATAGTGTCCCGTGGAAAACAATGACCGGAAGTCATCGCAGAGTTATCTGCGAGGGACGTGCTGAGAATTCCACTCTAAAATGAGACGGCAAAACCTTTAGAGATTTAAGAAATATTTCGTATACTGCGACCTATTTTGGTTAAAGAAAATTTACAAGTATTGTGCACAAAACGTACTAATTTTTCGCATTCGTTAAAGACGTCTAAGGGGATAAGCGATTTACCTCCCTTGTTCATCATTGATAAGAGTCGTACAATTCGCTTATAATTATGTTTATTATTATAGTTAAACATTTTGTTGTGATAAAACCGGTGTCATTGTTACGGATGAAACTGTCGGCATCGAAAAAACAGCATAGAAAAAATACAATCTCTGTATTTTCTCTGTATTCACACTCCTCACGACAGTTTCTGGAGGAAACGGGCGAATGCGACGCGGGGCAGTTCAGTAAGCAAAATTAACGCATAAACTTTAAAGGTTTCTTTTTCACTCTTCAAATGTAAACTTGACCGTTGAAAAAGAGAACGAACGAACTTTATGATTTAGGCAGTACGGGGGGGGGGGGGGGGGGGGGGGGGGGGGCTGGGGAAAGGGGGAGGAAGGGAAGAGAGAATGAGAGTCAGAGGGTGGGTGGGTTGGAGAGAGAGGGTGGGGGAGGGAGAGAGAGAGAGAGAGAGAGAGAGAGAGAGAGAGAGAGAGAGAGAGAGAGAGAGAGAGAGAGAGAGAGAGAGAGAGAGGGAGTCAATATAATTATCGCAAGAATTATACATGTACAATTTCTTAAACATACTAAAATGGGTAGATAGTGTAGAATACCAGAGAAGCAAAATGTAAATATGGAACTTGAAGTAACGAGAGAGAGAGAGAGAGAGAGAGAGAGAGAGAGAGAGAGAGAGAACTGAACTGAACTGAACTGAACTGAACAACTTTTAATGTGTAGGCCACCGGCCCATTACATTGAAACGAAGCGCGAACGAAACACGATTATGTACAATAAGTTCTTCAAAAACTGGCAACCAGTTTCGGGAAATGCAACGCGCACCAGTGCATCGACTAAGTTCATGAGAAAGTTCATGTTCTGCGTGCAGCCCGCGAAGGTTGCAGTCGCGTCGGCGACGTCCTGCGAGAGAGAGAGAGAGAGAGAGAGAGAGAGAGAGAGAGAGAGAGAGAGAGAGAGAGAGAGAGAGAGAGAGAGGAGCGAGTGTGTGTGTGTACGTTAGAGAGAGAGAGAGAGAGAGAGAGAGAGAGAGAGAGAGAGAGAGAGTGTGTGTGTGTGTGTGTGCATGTGTGAGAGAGCGAGTGTGTGTGTGTGTGTTTATGAGAGAGAGAGAGAGAGTGTGTGTGTGTGTGTGTGTGTGTGTGAGAGAGAGAGAGAGAGAGAGAGAGAGAGAGAGAGAGAGAGAGAGAGAGAGAGAGAGAGAGAGAGTGTGCATGTGTGTGGTTTTTCATACAGTGGTTGCATTGCAGTACAAAATTGACAGTGTTCCCACGAGCAGAGATCCTGTTCCATAATCATCGTGACTCAACAACAGTTCACATTTGCTTTTTTAAGACGAACAATGAAGGTGTCTGTACCTCTCAAATGTTGAGTGTGAAACTCAAAGTGATTCAGTGCATTTCCTATGACAGGTTGATGGGAAAAAAATCTGAGTGTACATTTGTGACCTGATCCAACAAAAGGTCCATACAGTCAGATTTGAAGATTTTTTAGTATCATTACAAAGAACAAAACTAGAGCTTTAATTTGGTGCAAGAATAATAGAAAGCAGAATAAGTGAGTGAGTGAGTGAGTGAGTGAGTGAGTGAGTGAGTGAGTGAGTGAGTGAGTGAGTGAGTGAGTGAGTGAGTGAGTGAGTGAGTGAGTGAGTGAGTGAGTGAGTGAGTGAGTGAGTGAGTGAGTGAGTGAGTGAGTGAGTGAGTGAGTGAGTGAGTGAGTGAGTGAGTGAGTGAGTGAGTGAGTGAGTGAGTGAGTGAGTGAGTGAGTGAGTGAGTGAGTGAGTGAGTGAGTGAGTGAGTGAGTGAGTGAGTGAGTGAGTGAGTGAGTGAGTGAGTGAGTGCAGTATTGCAGTCTATCAGTCTATGTAATGCCATTGATTAAAAAAAACATTAGAGCTGGTTAGAAAAAGAGCAAGTCAAGTCAGAATTTCCCTAGTTGTTTGCCTCTAACAAATCATGTAAGGAAATAGAGAGGGTCAATTCATACCCTCAACCCATGTAAGGAGATAGAGAGGGTCAATTCATACCCTCAACCCATGGAAGGGATAGAAGTCGGATAATTTACTATGAATTACTGCACTTTGTAGTCAACTACCTGCAAACCAGTTGTTTTGAGAAAACTGCTGTTGAAGTGGACAGAAGCAGTGAGTGTAGAATGTCCTTAGCAATGGGGGTAAAATGCATTTGACAAAGTTATTTTACAACAGGATTAAATGTGAGTGGGCAGAGAAAGCCTATAAAATACTGATAATTTTATCATTATATAATGTGCATCAGTTATGATGCCATGTGCAAAGGGCGATTCAAATCTTTGGTTCAAACTAGGCAGAATTGATGCTTTTCAGACCATACGGATAGGTGAGCATGTCTCTAAATTTTTTAATTAAACAACTTTTTTGAGAGAGAGAGAGAGAGAGAGAGAGAGAGAGAGAGAGAGAGAGAGAGAGAGCATGAGAGAGAGAGAGCAAAAGTGAGAGAGCAAGAGAGAGCAAGAGAGAGAGCAGAGAGAGAGAGAGAGAGAGAGAGAGCACAAGAGAGAGAGAGAGAGAGAGAGAGCACAAGAGAGAGAGAGAGCACAAGAGAGAGAGAGAGCACGAGAGAGAGAGCACGAGAGAGAGAGAGAGAGAGAGAGAGAGAGAGAGAGAGAGAGAGAGAGAGAGAGAGAGAGAGCCTTGGGAAGGGAGGAATCAAACTTTTTAGTCAGTAAATACGTTTTAATTTGTTCTCTAATTTGTTCTACTTTATCTGCCGAGCGTTGGCCTTTCATAATGGAAGATTACTGAAAAATGATTGAATCAGTGAGAAATTCAAATCAATACGAGAAGAAACACCCTCAGAGACAAATTCAAATCAAGACAATTTCAAAATATCGCAGCTCGCAGTTCAAATCTGCTTCGAAATTCAAATCCAGACACTTAAAAAAAACAGCTCCGGCTAGTTCAGCTTCAAACCTGCTTGTCGCTCGACAAGAAGAAACACCCTCACACCCGGCAAATAAATGAATTAGAGACAATTTCAAATCAAGACAATTTCAAAATCTCGCAGCTCGCAGTTCAAATCTGCTTCGCGGTTGTGTTGAATGAACACTTCCGCGACATTCGACAACGGTCGCGTTTTATAAAACCAGACTAAAAATAGACTACAGGGAGGTGACTCCCACATTATTTCCAGCAGGGGAGATGGCTTTTCACGGGGAAAAACTTTACGAACGCTACATCATGTGTTAAACGACACAAATGCACCAAAAACTCGTAAAGCAACTAATGCGTCGTTTGTCGGGATATATTCCATGCGAAGAACAGGTGCAGGAGCGGTAAATCGCATAAAGAGAGAGCCGAGCAGATAACTCTGCGATGACTTCCGGTCACTGTTTTCCACGGGACACTATTTTCCACGCTACAAGCCATGATCGTAGGTTACACAACTTCCGGTGCTATATGTTGGAGTATGTTTCGGGTCTGTGTTGAGGAGTGATTATCGCTAGATCGTGGCTAAAGGATGGCATTAAAGAATGCAAAAAGTTTAATTAGATAAAAAGCTAATCGAAAATAGTCATAATAGGCTATCGTCACGTATACTTTCTGCACAAAGCCCACAGAAGAGAAGTAAACAAACCACACTGTACATACCTAGCAGACGAACACAATCGAACCGTAGCCACTACGCCAGCAGACGATCGAGCTAGTGTGATATAATGTTTCATGTAAAGCTCGAATGAGTGGCAGCAGATAACTGTTTAGTTCTGGCTTGAATTGACTATTTCGTTTCCCTGGTCAGGCGAGGACAGAAAATTCACGATCGATGAGTGCATGATCAACTTGCCCGCATTCGGCGTAATGTAACGTGTAAGATTATGACAAGAAAATGGCATTAAAGCACAAAACAAAGTTTCATGACAACTAAATTCACCAATTATATTAATAACTGACCATTTTTACACATACAGGTAGTGCTAAAACCTTACATACAAAGCAAACAAAACATACTGCGGGGAGTGTCCCGGTCACACATCAAAACTCAGTGCACGAGTGATCGTTCCGCTTTTCTCTTATTTGTTTATCTGCTCCGACATGGTAAGCTGGCTGTGCCAAGAAACCAACATCTACAATAATTAGAGTTAGTTGATACATTTTTCTTTCTAAGGTGATGTCCGTGAGGAAGAAAACGCGTTACGTTGACTTTTGCAAGCCCGATGCCTGTCGATTTTACCTCAACAAAATTGAGGTGATCGGCGGGGTCGAACCATACCAGCTGACGCTCCCTGTGGGTTGAGGGGGGGGGGGGGGGGGGATGGGTAAGAATTGACCCACCACGTTTCCCTTCGCGATTCGTAAGAGGCGAATAAATAGGGACACCGTGACTTGATTTCCGTGTGCTCGATTCTAGCGATTGTCGTACTTGATGGCCTTACATAGCCTACAAAGGCTAAGATGCCGTAAAACTCAATCCATCCATCCATCCATCGTGATTCGTTAGAGGCGAATAACTAGGTACATCGTGACTTGATTTGCGCTGACTCGGAACTATTCTAGTGGTTTTTGTGCTCGGTGGCCTTACGTAGCCTACAAAGGCTGATAAGCCGTAAAACTCCATCCATCCACCCACCCATCCATCCATCCATCCATCCATACCAGCTGACGAAGGACCAACTTGATCCGGAGGAACACTCCGCCAACGAGTGCCATGGACATATTTAATTGTTGTAGTCGGAACATCGGCGTACACTTTGGAAGAGTTTGAGAATTATATGTCTTTGGAATTCTATCGATTCTTCGTAGCAGGATTCGTGGGAGATGCCTGCTGATTCTCGCCGGGTGTTTGTCTCGAAATGTCAGATCTTTTCTGTAAATCTTCTTTTTCCATCCTCTTCGTCTAGCTTCTGTCACCCTTTGCACAATCGGACCTAAATTAGGTTTCTCTGATGGTATAAAGTAGTAGGAGCGTTTGACTCCTCTTAATTTTTTCTTTTGTTGGTTGTTAAAACAATTTTTCACGCAGCAAGAAGTCGGCATGGTTGCACGTCTCCCGTAGCACAGCTTAGCAGACAGCGCTCGCCTCCTACCAACACGGCTGAAAGACCGTGGCTTCTACAAATAACTCTAGAAGTGACGACAACGCGTTCCCGGCCATTGCTGATCCACATTTCGATTTGAATACTGTTGCAATGTATGCAAACTGTGGATGTATTCTACATGTCGCTTTGAGATTCTAAACTCCTCGGTTACGTTTTCTTTGTATGTTTGCCAGCAATTCTAAAAATAAGCACTTTGTTTTGCAAATCGAAGGATTGAGTTGCGGACAACAGTCTCTCTCTCAGACCCATGTGCTCATAAGCAGCATCGAACACAATGGCGACTGGTACATTGGACTTCAAGGGACATGATTATCGACGTCGATTTCGCATTGGGGGCACTTGCCGTAAGTCTCAAAATCACTCGCACTAAGTCGAAACATCAGCAAAGTAAGGGACTGAGGCAGAACAGCTGTTCAAAACTCAGACACACTCATTGAAATCCTTCGTGCGGCGACGATGACGTCAGTGTCGTCACATGCGTGATTGCAGGGCAAACTCTGATGCGCAGTTGTGTCTGCAAACAGGGCACGCTACTGTAGAAGCAGTCGCAGGATTTGGTCCTCTGTCTTTTCCGACCTGGCATCTCGTATCGAGGCTGGCCAGTCGCGCCACTTCAAAGACATCGGTGCCTTTGTCGGAGAGCTGCCTCCAAGTGCTGCGATCAGCAGTCATGGCTTTCCACACTACGACAGGAATGTTGCAAGACCGCGATGTGTTTTTGAGATTGTCCTTGTAATGTCTGGCTGGACCACCTTGCCGACATGTACGGTTAGTCTGTTCTGCACAGATGAACTGTTTTGGATGGCGGCTGTCGTCGATCCTGACACTCATACTCAAACACACGGCCCGTGTTTCTCTGCCCCTCCGCAAACGCTGAATGACGGATCTGCAAAATTGATCACGTTTTTTCCCCGTCTCGCGATGCCTCATGCAGCTGTTGCAGGCACAGTAAGCCTGTATTTGTTCTGAACGCTGACAGCAGAAGCGCAAGATTGATACTCTGTAAGCATGAGACGTAATTAATTGCACAACGCCTGCAACTGCTACTGCTGCAGACGCAGACACAAAAAACAAAGTTACACATACATTCACGCGTGCACACGGGAATACAGGCACCCAGATATTCACGCACGCAGACACGCTCACACACACACACACACACTCTCTTTCTCTCTAACTCTCTCTCTCTCTGTCTCTCTCTGTCTCTCTCTGTCTCTCTCTGTCTCTCTCTGTCTCTCCCTCTCTGTTTCTCTGTCTCTCTCTTTCTCTCTCTCTCTCTCTCTCTCTCTCTCTCTGACTGTCTGTCTGTCTGTCTGCCTGCCTGCCTGTCTGTCTGTCTGTCTGTCTGTCTGTCTGTCTGTCTGTCTGTCTGTTTCTCTCTCTCTCTGTCTCTGTCTCTGTCTGTCTCACCCTCTCTCTGTCTCTGTCTCTTTCTGTCTCTCTCTCTCTCTCTCTCTCTCTCTCTCTCTCTCTCTCTCTCTCTCTCTCAAAACTGCAGGAATTGATATTACAGTAGATGACTCTCTCCTCAAATTCACTGAAATTATTATTGTGTACGAGCGTAGTCTGTCTAAAAAGGGAAATATAGATGTTATTAAACGAGGATTCCCAAATCCATGGGCCTCTTTGTTCGATGACGACTGTAGGGAAAGCAAGAGACATGTCCATGCTGCGCTGAGAAGATTGAGAAAATGCAGATCTGTAGATACGATGAGCAGCGTGTGCTGATCAGACGTCGGTATAAAACTAATCACAACAAAGAAACGTGGCCATTTTGCAGAGATGGGCAACACACTTATAAACAGCCTGAAAGTATCACGTACATTCCCGTCCATTATTATAGTTTTCAAGACTTTCAACACCTCAACCAGACATTATAGTATCGATAGTGGAAACCCCATTTCGAAACTATGTGGCGAACCAGTGACACTCTAGTTGATGAAGAATCAGAGGTGAACAATTTTGTGCACCATGACACGTTATGTGCTCTGTTTAGTGCAGAGGAGATTAGAAGTGTCATACACAGTCTGGCACCCTCAAAATCCCCCGGGTTAGATGGTTTACCTGGTGATTGTTTCAAAGCACTAGGCGAAAATATTATTCCATTTCTTACTAAGTTATATAATCACACCAGAACTGCCAGCCTGAAGGTGAGATATTGTGATTGTTAAAAACCGTGAACATTTACTTACAAGTGGAAGATAATCAAGGTAATGATCTATAATATTTAACCTTCTCAAATGAAAAACTATTATATTACAAAACTCACAAAGGTTTTGACATCCTCATGCATGTGGTCCCAATAGAAGGAAGCCGCCAGCTTTTCACTAGTGGCTCTGACGCCACTATGTCCCCCATCTGAATGGAAGCTTCGGAGCAGCTCCTTCCTTTCCTTGAGGGTCTCCACCACTCTTCTCTGCTTGCCACCCTTCACTACAAACAATTCTTCACCTGTAAAATTGCAAGATTCACAATTAGGCTTAAAAATTAATAGCTGTGGTCACTGTAACCTGATCAACTCTAACATTTTCTGCAAACCCAAACATTTTCTTTGACATTGCAAAACAAATTCAAAGTAAAGAAGAAATCCCTGGTAATATAAAAATTGTGTAGTCACTTCTTCCTTGACTAATCAACACTGGGAAATCCACTATTCAAATTTTAATTACTCGTTAAAAATCTGTTTTGCTCAGTGAAACTGAAATGATAGTGTGGTTAATGTTCAATCTGGCTTCTTCTATTTCAAAAACACACAGTTTAGGAGATACAGATAAATCTTTCTACACATGCATGCAGGGCACTAACAACAGTAACAGCAAGTCAATGCTCCTACGAGTTGCACAGCTTTGACACTGAAGATTATGTACACAACTTTAAAGGGGATAATCCTCGCCTAACGTACATTTAAATTATGTTCTGTTCACTCTTCGGTGAGACGTTAACATTTTGAATCAATCGTATGTTTCATATATTCCGGGGGCTTGCACTCTCACTTGGGTGTCATCATCAAGCGCGAGTCAAGAACGATTATTAACTCTTAGACGAATAAATATTTGTATGATTTACCTTGCAAACGATAGTGAATCGCTTGACGGCGCAGCACTTTTCTTGCAGCCTCGGAACAGGAGGAATCAAACACTTTAGTCATTAAATACGTTTTAATGTGTTGCAATCTATCTTCTGAGCGTTTGCCCTTCATAATGGAAGAATATTAAAAATGAATGAATCACAGAGAAATTCAAATCAATACACTTTCGCATACAGTTCTGCTACTTTAGCTTCAAACCTGCTTGTCAGACCCTGACTTCTTCAACGAGTGGAAGAATCTTAAAATAAATTAATCAGAGAGAGAGAAATTCAAATCAAGACGCTACCGAGTACCGTTACGACTACCTTGCACACGATACGTCGATAGTGATTCACTAATTTAACTTCAAACCTGCTTGTCGCTCGACAAGAACTGAAGAAGAAACACCAGCAAACCTTGCTTTCTGCAACAAGTGGAAGAATCTGCAAATAAATGAATCAAAGACAAATTGAAATTAAGACAATTTCAAAATCAGCTGGAGCGCGGAGCTCTGACCTACTGCGCGGTAGTATCACTATCAGAGAGAGAAATTCAAATCAAGACACTACCTTGCACACGATAGTTATTCCTTAATTTAGCTTCAAATCAAACCTTCAAAGCTTCAAAGCAACAAGTGGAAGAATCGCAACAAGTGGAAGAATCTGCAAATAAATGAATCAAAGACAAATTGAAATGAAGACAATTTCAAAATCAGCTGGAGCACGGAGCTGAAACCTGCTTCGCGGTTGTGTTGAATAACACTCCCGGTCAGTTGTTTCAACCGTCGCGTTTTATAAAATCAGACTAAAAATAGACTACAGGGAGGTCACTCTGAGATTATTTCCCGCAGGCGAAGACAGCTTATCACGGGAAATAACTTTTTGCACGCTACATAACGTGTTCAATTACACAAATGCAAGAAAAAATCTTACAGAAACTAATGCTTTGTTTGTTGGGATAGATTCCATTCAAAAACAAGGTGCAGAAGCGTCAAAACCCATAAACACGTCCCGAGCAGATAACTCTGCGATGATTTCCGGGCGTTTCTTTCTGCAGGGCGTTTCTTTTGGGCGTTACACCCCTGACGTGCTGCATACATGGAATAAGTTTAGTTTTTTTTAATCCTTCGAGAGTTTGCGTGCACACCATTGCTGTCTGCTGTCAAAACACCGTTTGCTCGAGACCGTCCACAGCTGAGATCCGGTCGCCTGATGTCCTATGATCCGGGTCACACGAAATGCCTAGTTTTCAGGCTGGAGTCCTTTGTACCATATTGGAAGTCAGTAGCCTTCTCATTTTCACTCTCAACAGCTGCTGCAAATGGTTCAAATGAAGCCTTGATGCTAAACGCGCACGAGAATAGTCACGCCCAGCCGATGTTAATAGAGGGTATTGCGGGGTAAAAAAATTCACATGGAGCACGTTCTTACACAGGCGGAAGGATGTTTTCCCCTCATTGCCCAGTGACAAGTTTTGCATTAATGCAATCAACAAATATCCCTCCGTATTCTGTCAAATCGATGCGATGTTGGATTACAGCGTTCGTCCGCAGGAGAGAGAAAGTTTCTTTGGAAGCTTTGTAAGAAATAATTTTATTTTGTCATTCTAATTTCTGTGTAAATCGGGTATCCTCCATGGTTTATTTACACGAGGATATAAAATCATTTATAAACATAATGACGTGCTTCTCATTTCTCCCATCGTGTCACTGATCAAATATGACAGTTTTGAACATCTGTAAAAGGTTTGGCACGTTCTGACATGACTGTTTCCTTTTAATATTTGACACTTTTATTAAATTTGCATGCACAATTTTTAACGCGTGCATATAATTATATAGACACAAAGAGTTTTGGTTTGTTCTGTAATTATGACAGCGATTGAAATCATTGTCTCTTGCAGATGCAATATTATAAATACATGATTAATATTTCCTTATTTGTATTTATTACTTTCCGTGTATATATTATGTGCATGTATCATGCATGTTTCTTTTCAGCAACACGTGATGGGGGCAGTCCTACCTTCTGCCAGGCCATTCGGCACTGCATGCAGCAACACGTGATGGGGGCAGTCATAACTCCTGCCAGGCCACTCGGCACTGCATGCAGCAACACGTGATGGGGGCAGTCCTACCTCCTGCCAGGACACCTGGCCCTGTTTGCAGCAACACGTGATGGGGGCAGTCCTACCTCCTGTCAGGACACCTGGCTATGTATGCAGCAACACGTGATGGGGGCAGTCCTACCTCCTGCCAGGACACCTGGCCCTGTATGCAGCAGCATGTGATGGGGGCAGTCCTACCTCCTCTCAGGACACCTGGCCCTGTATGCAGCAACATGTGATGGGGGCAGTCCTACCTCCTGTCAGGCCACTCGGGCCTGCATGCAGCAACACGTGATGGGGGCAGTCCTACCTCCTGTCAGGACACCTGGCACTGCATGCAGCAACACGTGATGGGGGCAGTCCTACCTCCTGTCAGGACACCTGGCCCTGTATGCAGCAGCATGTGATGGGGGCAGTCCTACCTCCTGTCAGGACACCTGGCCCTGTATGCAGCAACACGTGATGGGGGCAGTCCTACCTCCTGTCAGGACACCTGGCCCTGTATGCAGCAACATGTGATGGGGGCAGTCCTACCTCCTGTCAGGCCACTCGGGCCTGCATGCAGCAACACGTGATGGGGGCAGTCCTACCTCCTGTCAGGACACCTGGCACTGCATGCAGCAACACGTGATGGGGGCAGTCCTACCTCCTGTCAGGACACCTGGCCCTGTATGCAGCAGCATGTGATGGGGGCAGTCCTACCTCCTGTCAGGACACCTGGCCCTGTATGCAGCAACACGTGATGGGGGCAGTCCTACCTCCTGTCAGGACACCTGGCCCTGTATGCAGCAGCACGTGATGGGGGCAGTCCTACCTCCTGTCAGGACACCTGGCCCTGTATGCAGCAACATGTGATGGGGGCAGTCCTACCTCCTGTCAGGACACCTGGCCCTGTATGCAGCAACGCGTGATGGGGGCAGTCCTACCTCCTGTCAGGCCACTCGGCACTGCATGCAGCAACACGTCATGGGGGCAGTCCTACCTCCTGTCAGGACACCTGGCACTGCATGCAGCAACACGTGATGGGGGCAGTCCTAACTCCTGTCAGGACACGTGGCCCTGTATGCAGCAGCATGTGATGGGGGCAATCCTACTTCCTCTCAGGACACCTGGCACTGCATGCAGCAACACGTGATGGGGGCAGTCCTACCTCCTGTCAGGACACCTGGCACTGCATGCAGCAACACGTGATGGGGGCAGTCCTACCTCCTGTTAGGACACCTGGCCCTGTATGCTGCAACACGTGATGGGGGCAGTCCTACCTCCTGTCAGGACACCTGGCACTGCATGCAGCAACACGTGATGGGGCAGTCCTAACTCCTGTCAGGACACGTGACCCTGTATGCAGCAGCATGTGATGGGGGCAGTCCTACCTCCTGTCAGGACACCTGGCCCTGTATGCAGCAACACGTGATGGGGGCAGTCCTACCTCCTGTCAGGACACCTGACACTGCATGCAGCAACACGTGATGGGGGCAGTCCTACCTCCTGTCAGGACACCTGGCACTGCATGCAGCAGCATGTGGTGGGGGCAGTTCTACCTCCTCTCAGGACACCTGGCACTGCATGCAGCAACACGTGATGGGGGCAGTCCTACCTCCTGTCAGGACACCTGGCATTGCATGCAGCAACATGTGATGGGGGCAGTCATACCTCCTGTGAGGACACCTGGCATTGCATGCAGCAACACGTGATGGGAGCAGTCCTACCTCCTGTCAGGACACCTGGCACTGCATGCAGCAACATGTGATGGGGGCAGTCCTACCTCCTCTCAGGACACCTGGCACTGCATGCAGCAGCATGTAATGGGGGCAGTCCTACCTCCTCTCAGGACACCTGGCACTGCATGCAGCAACTCGTGATGGGGGCAGTCCTACCTCCTGTCAGGACACCTGGCACTGCATGCAGCAGCATGTGATGGGGGCAGTCATACCTCCTGTCAGGACACCTGGCACTGCATGCAGCAACACGTGATGGGGGCAGTCCTACCTCCTCTCAGGACACTTGGCACTGCATGCAGCAGCATGTGATGGGGGCAGTCCTACCTCCTCTCAGGACACCTGGCACTGCATGCAGCAACACGTGATGGGGGCAGTCCTACCTCCTGTCAGGACACCTGGCACTGCATGCAGCAACACGTGATGGGGGCAGTCCTACCTCCTGTCAGGACACCTGGCACTGCATGCAGCAACACGTGATGGGGGCAGTCCTACCTCCTGCCAGGCCACTCGGCACTGCATGCAGCTACACGTGATGGGGGCAGTCATAACTCCTGCCAGGCCACTCGGCACTGCATGCAGCAACACGTGATGGGGGCAGTCCTACCTCCTGCCAGGCCACTCGGCACTGCATGCAGCAACACGTGATGGGGGCAGTCATAACTCCTGCCAGGCCACTCGGCACTGCATGCAGCAACACGTGATGGGGGCAGTCCTACCTCCTGCCAGGCCACGCGGCACTGCATGCAGCAACACGTGATGGGGGCAGTCATAACTCCTGCCAGGCCACTCGGCACTGC